>JADBJO010000389.1:317500-340000 GCA_016801955.1 Conus betulinus
TGCAATGAAAAGAAAAAAATTTTTGGTAGTGTGTTTAGCAGGAGTGAACACGGTAGGAAATGTAGTTTGTAGTGTGGGCTTGATGTCTGCCTGGATCTGGAGACAGAGCATACAGGCTATCTGTGGCAATTTGTCACTAAACTTTAAAAGATTGTTAGGCATGCCTTTTGTCTTCTAGACAGCAGTAAAGACCACTCCAGTCCAAGCTGGATTGCATGTCATTCACGCCAGAGGGTCTCCAGTGTCTCTGGCATACCCACCTCATGGCTCAATGCTGGACAATCTCAAAGATTTTCATGTGTTACCAGCCACCGTGGCGAAGTGGTTAGCGTCACTATCCCATCAGAGTCATGTGGGTTTTTCTGCCTCGACCGGCTCCTACCCAGAGAGTTGAGTTCACTGCAGACTCAGATGGGAAGACTGGGACCACACAGTCGAGCTTCCACTTAATGGATGCGTTTCTGAGAGTGTTGCTCAAATTTCCTGACCAACACTGCAGGTGCACATGCCTGTATCTCTCAGGGCTTGTTAACGCCGGGATATATTATGAAAGGAAGCATAGAGTACAACAACCCTGACATGTAGTGTCAGACCGAAATGGAAATCCGTAGCATTATCTTAATCATCCTCATTCTCATCGATCAGCATAAAAAAAAATGTCTCAAGTTCTGTAGCCTTTCATGCCCTGCTCTCATGGTGACCTCAGTTTCGATGTCCTCTCCATGTCTGTGGCCTTGTTTTGGTTCCGTTGGGGTCACCAGTATCGGGGAGTCCATGGGGGCTGTCATTGGACGGACGTGGTGGCGCCCTCCGGAGGGAGAGCTCACTCACGCCGGCTCTGCGACTAAGCAATTATTGTCGTCAGTAGGGGGCTTAGTAGTGGTGTGTCCTGCGTATGTTAGATCAGAAACAGGCGCCACTGAACACCACCGAAGTGACTCGGCAGCAGTGCAGTTTCTCCTCCGGTGGGTTGGCTCTTGACGACTTGACATTGACTACCCCTGTGGATTGCCAGTGCTGGGGCTGCGGTGGGGCCGACCAGGCTGTGGCTGTGGACGGGGTGTCGGAATGAGCGGCGTGGGTACACTGCCTCTGACGTGTCTGAGGTGGTGCAAAGTACTAAATGTGGTATGTGGGTACTAAATGATTGCATAAGGCTGGGGTCAGACAAAGTAATATGACTGCATAGGGTTCTATGTTTATATCAAGTATGTTTGAAGTATTTCACCCAGCCTTTATAAGTTAGCGCCTCTTTCAGAGGGGTGAAAGGGACTGAATTTAAAGGGAAGTGGCAGGGGGTGGTGGAGGAGAGGGTAATAATACGTTAGGGGCAGAGGTAGGCAAATACATGAAACTGATGAATAGATGGATTTTATCGTAGCGTGATGGGATTGAGAAAATATAACAGATATATTGTTTGCCAAGAGAGAGATCATCGGTTCAGATAGCTTAGATTATTAGTTTGATAGCCCAACACCTCAACAGATACAAAAATAGATGTTATAATTACATGTCTCTAGATTAATTTTCAAAGATACAGGTAGAACAAATAAACAAAAACACATAGATTGATGTACAGATAGATCAATGTATATTGTTTTCAGTTTTGTAATGATTCAGTTTGTGTTTCATTCATTCAGTTTATTTCACAGGAATGAACAGAAGGGGAATGAATGAATCCAATCCCACTGAGAGTAGGTGGAGCGACGACACAGAGAGACCAGCATCACGCATGGTTTCTGGGATGTCCTAAAACCCCGATCTTCAAGCAGGCAAATGTGCCTATGTAGTGGAGACTGACGGGCAGTATCGCTGGAAGCTGGGGCACCTGCGAGTGGAAAGGACACTTTATTTGCAGTCTACCAGCATGCGCTGAAGGTTAGTTTGGTTTGTTTGGTTCTTCATGATGACAGAGGAACAATTTTGCAGTACCCAGACTTTGCATGATTTTTTAGACAAGTAAGTTGTTATCAGTGGGATCAGTGTACCCAGACTTTGCATGATTTTAGACTGAAAGTAAGATGTTATCAGTGGGATCAGTTGTTTGAGGGCATGAGAGAGAAATTAAGACAAGAGTGAGGCTAGAGAAAGTAGAAGAGGCTAGAGAAAGTAGAAGAGTAAGACCTCTGTTCTTGCATTTTCTTTTTTTTTTTTTTTGAAGTGCCTTGTCATATTAGTAAAAGAGTAAGACCCCTGAGTCTTGCATTTTCTGTCTTTTTTTTTTTTTTTTATTAGTCATAATAATAGGTTATTTATTTATTTATGCAAGAAATGTAGATCTCTTTGTAAATCAGTGTGTTTGATTTATGACCCCCTACTCTCGGCATATAAGCCACCAATAGTAGATTCCAACCTTCTGTCCACAAGTTTTCATTTCAACTGGCCTCAGATTGTGTCCGGGGTCCTTCTGGTCTCAACATTTCATAGTTTTCCACTAAGCCATCTCTACTCCTGTTACCTCTGAAATTCCAGGTTTGCTACAGGATTGCGCAGTGTGTATCCAGTACACTACAGCAGTTTTTCATGATGTAATTTTTTGCAGACAGCTTGTCTGTTGTCTGTAAAGTGTAAAGCAGTGTAATTATTATTATCATCATTATTGTTAACAAGATTATTGTCATCCTTATTACCATTGCTACTATGATAATATTACTGTTACTATTCTCTAACGCCTGTCTTTCCTCTTCTTCAGTAAGTATCGTTCTTATGATCACAATTACTATATATATCGTTATTGTCAAGGATATTATTATATGATTGTATTACCATCATCATTATCACTGTTAGTTGGAGTAGTATTTTCTTTACCTTATTACTATTATTATATTTTTATTTAACCGGTATTGTCTCCCCTTCAGCTTTATTTCTATTCCCTTACCATTTTGTACCCATGTCAAAGAGGTAAATGACTGCCTGTCCTTCGTTTTTATTGTCTAGGATGTCATTTGACATGCCTGAAGAAGCCAAATAGAGGTTGAGTGTTATGCGTTTGTGTTGTAACTTTTTTTTTTTTTTTTTTCGTTCGGCGGCTCAAGCATGGCAGCTCAGTGACTGTCTTTGCTCATGATTCATTTTTCTGCCTCCAGTCACCTCACTTTTAACTACCCTAACTGGTGTTCACTGATGCCTGTTCTGGTCCAGCATACAAAGTACATCACCTGAAAAGCACTGTGCTGGTGATACCAGGCAGCCAAAGATGTGTGAAGTGTTTGTTATCACTATTATGCTTTATGCTTTTATTCTGTTTAACCAAACTGCCTCGGTAGTGTTATTGGAAGTCTCGTCCCTGGTTAAAGTGGTATGCAGTGAGGAACACTTGGGTTTCAGACGCTATTAAGCTGCTTCGTAGATTTTTGCTCTGACGTTACTTAGCCCTCTGTTACCAAAAGTGTATATGTCTGAAAGATACTTTTTTTTGTATTAAGCTTTGAGCATCTTATTTTGTTAAACAGGCAGCTTCCAGTGCAGCTCAGGCGAGTGTGTGTGTGTGCAGTCTAGCAGAGTCTGTGATGACTACAGTGACTGCTCAGATGGATCAGATGAAACTGAATGTGGTAAGTCAACAAACACACTGGCACAGACAAATGCATACATACACTCAACCATGTATACCCACATCCTATATGTCATATATATATATGCAAACAAAAATGCAAGGTATATGTACAGTAATAGTTGAAACAGATGTAAACATCCATGTATACTGGTTTACACATGTGTGCATTGGATCATGTGTACATTCAGTGTTACATATCATTTGTTCTCCTGAAGAAAACACAAAAAACAAAATCTTATCAGAGCATGATAACAATAGCAAAAACATGGATATAACACTCGCATCCTGGACATGCACGCACACACGCATGCATATACACACACACACACACGCTTGCAAGCACGCACACACATTCGTTTACATGTGTTGATTTTACATTCAAAATATACCCTGTCAGTGTACTGTAATGATGCTTGGATTTACACTAACATGTTCATTATGTATGCAGTACTCAAAGCATATATGGGGGCCACGTACCTATATTGTACATAAACTTGCAAATGTTGATATAAGCACATATGCATGCACAGACACACATGTACTTGCATATGCACACAAACACACACACACACACACACACACACACACACACACACACACACACACACACACACACACACACACACACACACACACACACACACACACACACACACACACACACACACACACACACACACACACACACACACTCATTCACTCACACATGTACACACATATGTGAACACATTTTCAAAAATCTCTCCTCTGTTTCTGTATGCACAGCTCCTTACAGGATGTATATTGAAGGATCCAGTGGAATAATCGAGTCGCCTGTTGTCGGTGGAACATATCCCATCAATAGTGATTACCTGTGGACCATTGAGGGGCCGGTGGGGTCCAACATAAAGCTCAAGGTACTGTACCATATTGTCATTTGTATTGCATTGCATTGCATGAATTTTTTTTTCTAAATAAAAGAAAATTATGATACTTTCTGTACACACAGATGTTTTTTTTTTTTTTTTTTTTTAGGAAATGTCTTTCTCTTTGTTTTAGTCTTTTCTTTTTCTTGTGTTTTACTTTTTGCCCCCATGCAGTACTTCCATGCAGACCGTTCAAACTACCCCCACATAGCCCATACCCTTTGTTTCTTCTTTCCTACCCCAAGTACCATAGTCCCAGGGAGCAATGAATATCAGGTTGTCATGAGCGAAATTCCCTTGAGGAGACTCTTTGCAGTTGCTGAGTCACTTCAGTAACACTGATCCAGTATGTACGAAATGCTGCTTACTAAACACCATACATGTGAACATGAAAATAATGTCTCAGTCACAAGCCAGAAGTTTCACTATGTCACTATGTCGCTGAAGGCTTCAGGAAAAATCTATCTGTGTCAGCCTGCTTTCCTCTCTGAAATTTAACTGCAGGTCTGTCTGCTCTATGTAGGCCTCAGCATGCATGAAACACCGCTTGCTAATCCTTATACATGTGAAAATTATGGCTCAGTCACAAGCCATTCGTCATCAAATGCTTCAAAAAGGATCTTAACTGTGTCAGCCTGCTTCCTTTTTGACATCAAACTTCTTCAAAGTAGCAATGCATTGTCCTACCACCTCTTTGATGTTTTCACTGCATTAATTAATCTCTTTCCTGTTTGAGGTTTCACTGAACAGGTCTACTTCCCCATTGAAATTTCACAGCATTGGCCTATGTCCTCTTTGAGGTTTTATCACACTTGCCAAATTCCTTGTTTAGGTTTCAATGAAGTGGCTTATCTACTCATTATGGCTTCATTGTATGGGGTCTGTCTCCTAAGGTTTCACTGGATTGGTCTACCTGCTCTGAGTTTCATTGAATTGTTCTATTTGCTCTGTGGTAATTATTACCGAATAGGTCTGCCTACGCTATGTGGTTTTGCTACATTGGTCTATGCTGTAGTCTACCTTTTCTTTGAGGTTTGTATGCTATGGTCTGCCTTTTCTGTGTTAAGTTTTACTGAACTAGCCTATCTCCTCTTTGTAGATTTCACTAAATTGGTATACCTCATCTGTGAGGTTTTGCTGCACCTGCCTACTTCCTGTTTTAGGTTCCATTCCACAGGCCAAGTTCCTCTCTTTGGGTTTTCTGTGTTGGTCTACCTTCTATAAGAGGTTTGATTGCCTGGCCTAAGTCCTGTTCAAGGTTCTGTTGCAGTGGTTCTTGTCCTTTCAGGTTTCACTGTGTTAGTATACCTCCTCAATGAGGTTTTAGTGCACTGGTCTACCTCTGAGGTTTCACTGCATTGGTCTGCCTCTTCATTGAAGTTTCACTGCATGGTCTACCTCTTCATTGAGGATTTACTGCATTAGCCTACCTCCTCACTGAGGTTTCACGGCATTGGTCTATCTCCTCACTGAGGTTTCACCACATTGGTCTACCTCCTCATTGATGTTTCACTGTATTGGTCTACCTCTTCATTGAGGTTTCACTGCATTAGCCTACCTCCCCACTGAGGTTTCCCGCATTGGCGTACCTCCTCACTGAGGTTTCACCGCATTGGTCTACCTTATCTTTGAGGTCTCACCGCATTAGTCTACCTCCTCATTGAGGTTTCACTGCATTGGTCTACGTCCTGTTTGTGGTTTCACTGCGTTGGTCTACTTCCTCATTGAGGTTTCTGTGCATTGGTCTACCTCCTCATTGATGTTTCACTGCATTGGTCTACTTCCTCATTGAGGTTTCTGTGCATTGGGTCTACCTCCTCATTGGTGCCTCCTCATTGAAGTTTCACTGCATTGGTCTACTTCCTCATTGAAGTTTCACTGCATGGGTCTACTCTCTACTCTCCTATTTGAGGTTTCAATACGTTGGTCTACATCCTCTTTCAAATTTCACAGCATTTTTTGTTCTTGATTTTACTGCATGCATTTAACAAGTACATCATAGGGAGTCTTGCACACACACAGGGTGATGTTAAGATATGCAGAATTTGCATTTCCTCTTGGACAGTGTTTTCCTTTTCTTTTTTTTCTTTTTTTCCTTCACCATTGTCATATTTGTTGACAGGTGCTCCATCTTGACATCCAGGAGGATGAGCTTATGATCATGGGAGGAGGCAGAACCACCTCAACCTCAACCAAGCTGGCACGTCTCTCTGGGGCTGACCCTCCTTCAGCAGAAATTTTCAGCTACAACAACTTCATGATCATCCGTTTTATGTCTGATGAGTCTGTGCAAGGAACAGGGTTCAATCTGTCCTGGACAGCAGGTGCGTGTGATTTTGAGTGCTTTGTCGCACTTCAGATACGTATAGAAAATTGTGACAAATAGATAGGTTGACAAGGCAAGACAAAACTAAACTCTGACTCCAGCTCTGACCCTGATGATAGATAGATGTATCAAGACAAGACATGGCAAAATTCCAACTCTGACTCTAATCCTGCCTCTGATCCGACTTGACTCAAGATTTAGATACATAGATATTGGCTCTTATTTGATATTATGATATTATACTATGTCTTGCCATACAGTGGAATCCAGTATCCCACATGCTGGAAAGGTGTTACTGGCTTCGGATTCTTGGGCACTCCTCTCGGCACCTTTCAGGTCTGCCTCTTACCTTTGCAGTCAGGAAACCCTGTGGATTATCAAGTCTGTGTATCCACGCAAAATCATCACTCTGCAAGTACGGTTATAGTATCAAATGTTGGTGTTTGATCTGATGTTATTTGGGCTGTAGATGAGGTATGTGTGTGTTTGTGTGTAAATGTGAGTGAGTGTTTGTGTGTGTGTGTGTGTGTGTGTGTGTGTGTGTGTGTGTGCGTGTGTGTGTGTGTGTTATTGAACTGTAGTTTAGAAAACATTCTGCTTCTTGTTACAGATTTGTTGAACTTGGCATGTGTGTGTATCAGTGTATGTGTATTAGGGTGTGTGTGTGTGTGTGTGTGTGTGTGCGTGTATGTGCATGGTCATGTTGTGAGAGGTGTGTGTGTGTGTATGTATATGGAAATGTCTGTGAGGTGTGGTGTGTGTGTGTGTGTGTGTGGGGGGGGGGGGGGGGTTCACATTCATTTCCTTTACATGCTGTTGATTTTAGAGATGTTGACACAAATGTGATGGTTCAAGGATTCATGAACCATTGCATACCAGGTCTGCCTTCCCATTCACTTCTGGCGTATTTTTTTTGACCATTTTGCGAAGAATGTTACAATGCGCTGCTCTGTACTCAGCATAAAAAATCCCAAAGGTCAGCATTTTTTTTCTGTAAATGGTTCATCTTGTACGTTACATCAGGATTGAAATTTTAGCATGAATCATGCATTTGTGGAATGTGGCATGGTGTATATTGTTTATAGCATGAGGGACAGCACTTACGTTCATCCTCATGGAAGATCCACTGCTTGTGTGTACAGTGAGAGACATTTTATCAGTCAGCAAATCTTTTTTTTTTCTAGAGTCTTGAGCATGAACTCAGCAGTGAGCAAAAAAACCACACCTGGCAGCTGAAAGTTTCACAGACAAGTCTCTCTGCAATAATAGAAGAAGAAAGTATGGATGGATGAGTGATTCTTGTCATGGCTAATCATTTGCATGTTGTCTCCATAGTCAAAAAAGGTGGTTAATAAGCAATGTCAACTGATGGTGTGTTGGGTGTTGGGACACAGGAACTGTCACTGTGCTTCAGCAGAGTCACATGAAGTGATTTTAAAGGTGTTTTTTTGTATTACAGGCTAACAGCAAACAATTTTATCTCAAGTGTTTGTCCCTGTACATCAGTGATTTTTGTGCTGTGTACCCAGTCCTTCAAGCAGAAAGGACAAGGCTTTCTCTGCTTTTGTTTGTAACCCCCCCCCCCCCCCCCCCCCAATCTATACCCCAAATCCTAAGCAGTGTTAAAGGGATCTACAAGTTTCATTGGTCAGCCTTCAAATCCAGTCAGTGGTGGTGGTGTCAATCTCCCCTGCATTGCCGCCACAATCTATTTGTCGCTTTGTAACGCTCACCATACGTCCAACTCTGTTTTGTATAACATATGCATTTAGTCACCATAGGCGTCCAACTCTGTTTTGTATAACATATGCATTTAGTCACCATAGGCATCCAACTCTGTTTTGTATAACATATGCATTTAGTCACCATAGGCGTCCAACTCTGTTTTGTATAACATATGCATTTAGTCACCATAGGCATCCAACTCTGTTTTGTATAACATATGCATTTAGTCACCATAGGCATCCAACTCTGTTTTGTATAACATATGCATTTAGTCACCATAGGCGTCCAGCTCCATTTTGTATAACAAATGCATTTAGTCACCAAAAGGTGGTAAAATAGCTCATTAACATCTGAACTTCTTTTAGTCAGTCAGACTATGGCCCACAATTTGTGTCAAGGGCACAGAAAGTGTGCACAGAACACTACACTGACCAAGTAGTTGTGCAATTGGGACCAAGTAGTTGTGCAACTGGACAAGTAGTTGTGCAATTGTTACTGCTGCTTTTTTTTTTTTTCCCAAAGACTGATTGCCTTTTGTTCATTTCACACATTGGTGAAAGTCATTTTGTACTTAATTTAAAACAAATTTAAAGGAAAAGAAGAAGAATGTGCAGTTGCTTGAAAATGACCTCAGCATTTCAACTCAATGTACCCTTTATTTATTTTTTTTTTCCAGAGAGAGATTACATGGACTTAGCCCCTGGAGATGTCATTGACATTCGTGATGGGCATGATGCTAATGCCCCTCACCTGGCTCAGTATCGGGGAACCACTGGGCCTCGCTACGTGCTTTCCACAGGCCCCTTTCTCTACGTCTTGTTGAAGACTGGCAAAAATACCAATGTCCAGAATCGAGGATTTGCATTCAAGTATCTTTCAGGTACCATTATCATCAAAACTGCCTTGCCTTATAAATGATAGTGATAATAATGATAATGATAAAAATGATAAAGGATAATGATAATACTGTTAGAAGCATGTGTATAAATGACAAAAAGTCAGCATAGCAAAATGACGCGCAGTTGTTTTTTTTACCTGTTGTTTCATGGTGATGCACATTTTTTTGAATAACAGTTTTTGGTTCTGAGAAAAAAAAATCTTGGTCACAATCACAGTCACTGTATTATAACATGATCAGATAAAACTTGAAGGTTTGGAAGAAGGGATTAAATCTGAAGAGATGGTCGACAAGTCCTTTTTCATAAAGGAAATTTGAAATTATTGAAGAGGAGTAAAGGAGACAGATAATTTTGTCCCCATTTATTACATGAAACTTGAAGATAGGAGCAGACAAAATGGAAATATATTAAATGTAAAGAAGAGAAGCTTTTGAAAATAGATGAAAAAATTCAAGATCATAAAATTTGTGAGTCTCCACACACAAACCCACCCTATTTTTTTTAAAAAGAAATTTAGAGATATGAGAGGGGGAAAGGTACAAATAAATTATGTGTTATTTTCTCAGCTGATTTACCTCTTTAAACAGAACTTTTTAAGAAACAGGAGAAAAGGAGAACAATTGTTGTGTGTTTTTTGTTTGTTTTTTAGATTAGACAGAAATGAGAAAGGAGATGATCAAGTAATGTTGAATTATTAAAGAACATTTTAGGTTTGAGAGAAGTTATGATTCAAAAAATTCTTGTATCCTTTTTGAAGAAAACTTGGAGGCGTGACATGAGAAGCAAAGATTTTGCTTTTTATATTTTTTTTCCCTACATGCCACCTATTATGAGTGACAGCCTAATGCCATGCTCATGATGCACTGCCAATGCTCAGTTCCTCTGAGTGCACAACAGGGCATGAATCTTTTTTTTGTTTTGTTTTGATGTGTATTTTTAAACAAATTTTAGGTGTCAGAGTTGAATTATATCAATTTAAAAATGCCACTAGGTAGGAAATGTAACATATTTTGTTTACATTGCCCCAAGACTAACTCCACTAACATTGTAGAGAAAGATAGAAAGGAAATTTTGCTATTGATTTGCTATGCTTTGTCTTTGTCAGCCTGCCCCTCTCTCTCTCTCTGTTACAAAAAAATACTAATCTCTCTCTCTCTCTCTTCTCCTCCCTCATTGTCTCTCTCTCTCTCCCTCCCTCCTTTCTCTCTCTCTCTCTCTCCCCTCCATTCCTCCCTCCCTCCCTCCCTCCCCCCCTCTGAGAAATACGAAATGATTAATCAGTTCTCTTTAAAAAAAAAAAATAATGAAAGTGACGTTGAGAAGATAAGATGCAAAAAAAGAAATTACTTCAGTTAACAAAGAGTCGTTGAGGTGGATAAGGGGATGGGGGTTGGATGAAGAATAGGGGAGGGGGAGGATGCTTAAAGCAGAACATATAACATGTTAAGCAAAGCACATCAAAAAAAAAAAAGATGGAGCTAAATAAAATACAAGAAGAGACAGAAAGGTGATAACAGACAAAGCAGCATGCACAGACATAAACAGGCAGAAGATACATAATGCAGTCAAGAAAAATTTGTCATGTACAGTCAAATGTAGTAAGAGCGTGATGCAAACTACTAAGATCTCTACAGTACTGTCAGATGCATATAGCGCAAGTCTGAAAGATGACTTCCAGTAATCTAATTGCAAGACTCCATGCTCCAGAGAAAAAATTTCTTTAACGGGAGGGAATGTAGCTGTCACACACCATAGTTGTCCGTTGGTTTGTGTGGTGAAAGCGCCATTGTATGCTCTGGACCGTGTTCCTACTCATATTCTCAGGCACACTACATTGACCAACAGAACGACTGGGTAAGGGCCCCTAGCAGTCAGTTTTTTTGTTTTAAGATGAAAATTCACCCCAGTCCCAGTAATTCTTCATTCCTCTATTCTTACTAAGTATATCACCATTGATTAGTTTGAGCCTGACTGAAGGCAAGATGCCGTGGAAAAAAATAGGACCCCCCAGAAGGTCAGGTATTTTATTTACATGACATCTCACTCATATTTGAACAGATGTCAGGAGGAGTCTCGCCTTCAGTAGGCAGTTTCAAGGTTGTTGTTCAAATGTTAGGAAAAGATAAGGACAAATGGGTTAAAGGTAGACATGCTTTTTGCTGAAAACTGCGCAAGGTCAGTGGTCACAGGAGATTATCCAAAGTCAGATTTTTTTGCTAGAGTACAGCCAAGGCAGCAAGGGATGTTTTGAGGTCAGTCCTCCACCAGTGCACTGTTAAGACAGGAGGAGGCCACATGGGACAGACAGCCAGGACAGGTTCAAAAACAACTGTCTGCAGCCAGATAGGACCACTCATAGCAGAAAGGTTGAATGGGCTTTAAACATTTGCAAATTGTTGGTGAAGTAGACTTCCCCTCAGACCAGACTAGTTAAAGCATGAATGCTTTGAAACAAATTAATCTGCGATTTACTCTGGAAGGGAATTTATACTCCATAATTCCAAGACTTTCAAGTCTGCGCTTAAAACTTGATTTGTTTTAACGCCAGTCGCAGAACACCACCTGAAACAATACTGAATTGCTGTTTGTTGTGTACAGACGTGTGCTGTTCACCATGTTATACAGCGAACATATATTTACGTAACATTGTGTGTCAGTGTGTGTGTGGCTGTGTTTATGTCTGTGAGAGAAAGATTGCATGCGAGTGCGTGCATATGTTTATGACTCACAAACGCAGACTAAGAGTGTGTGTGAGTGTGTGTGTGTGTGTGTGTGTGTGTGTGTGTGTGTGTGTGTATGCGAATGCACATGTGCGTGTGTGTGCATGTGTGTGGGTGTCTTACGTATATTTCAGATACAGATTTTGTTAAAATTTGTAAAGCGCCAGCAGTCTATGTTGTTAGGAAGGCACAATGGAAATTGTCCTCATTAATATATTACCATGATTGCAAAGCATAAATAAAATGAAGGAAACATATTTGTGGCAGAGTCTTAACAGGGAAGATTTGCATACAAATGTTATTCAATGATAAAAATCTGCAACTGAACTAATGAAACATGCCTGGACTTCTACTGAATTTTGGTAACTCTTATGCTCACAGGCTGCCAGGTCGACTTCACAGAGAGACTGGAGAGATTTTCTCCCCTGGCTATGGCATTGCAAATTATGCAGATTATGTCATCTGCACATACACACTCCGATCATCGGTGCGAACAACTCTAAGATTTGACTCTTCGTACGGCATTGAGTACCAAGAAGACAAACTGAAGGTGATGTCATGGTTGTGAGTGCCAATGTAATACAGTTTGAGAGAATAGTCATTGATGTGCATAGCGCGTCTTGTCTGTCCTCCTTTCATATTTTACAATGCTGATTTTTTTCATATTTTCTTCAGGCTTTTGTGTTTTTATGTACTTGATGCCTGTCTGTAGTTTTTTGTTTTGAGTTGTGTGAAAAACTTCAATTGACATGACGTGTCATTTTGCCTGGACTAATTAATTAAGCTGAATTGTATTGTGCTGAAGTGTGTGTGTGTGTGTGTGTGTGTGTGTGTGTGTGTGTGTGTGTGTGTGTGTGTGAGAGAGAAAGAGAAAGACAGACAGATAGAAAGAGACAGAGAAAGAGACACATTATAGCCGACAGATTGTGAATGACATTTAATATGTATGGATTGTTAAGTCTACATATGCATCAGTGTTAAGTGGGTCAATAATATCTTAAGTCATTTAGGAGGGACAGTTTCTCATCTCTTGAGGGTTATTGATTGTAGTAGCAGCATGGTTATCAGCAGAATATCTATCACATTATCTTTTTTTTTTCAGTGTATTGTGCTGCTCAAAGTAATGTACATGAAGCTTCCAGAACATATTTGTAATTTTACCAAATACTGATTTCAGCATGCCAATTTGGTCATCATGCCCATTATCAGGAATTATAACCATTATCTTCAAACTTTCACATCAGGTTCTGAGTTTAGAAAAAAAAAAAAAACACTGTGCTTTCAGGATGAACTTCTTCACCGGTTAAACAGTTTAACTTGGGGGTCACTTTTCCTCTAAAGTTTGACATCATGTATTCAACACAAATTCTTTTACACTTAGGTTATCAACATCGAGCTCCCTCTACTTCTGTGTAAATTAATGGATTTTATTGAAAAGTAAACGTGAGAATCCATGATGAAACGAATATTTGAATGAAAAATAAATCAGACGAAGGTGGCGGTGGAAACCATGGAGTACTGGTTTCATTTTTGGTTAGCTAGCAGATGGTGCTGACTCTTCAGAATTTCCTGTCAACTTCTTCATGAGAGCAGACAGTGGCTATTTTGTCTAGCTCATTGAAGGCATTATAGGAAAACTAATATCATGCTCTGATGTTCTGTGTCAGCAACGGTGCAAAAGTGAACAAGATTGCCAGTGACAAACAGTTTATGAACCAATGGTCCATGTTGTGGTTGGACTGAAAAATGCTCACGTTCATGTGAGACTGCTCCACTTTTTAATAAACAAGTTTCAAATATTTTTTCCGGGTTAGGAAGGCATATCTGCTGGACCAATATCAGGGGTATTTGCCTTTCATCAGTGGGAAGGAATCCTGTATTATTATGTTTTGATCATATGAGGGCCAAAAATTTCATTCTATCAACTTTCAAAATATAAATTCATTATTATCATTTTTTTTTTTTTTCAGCTGAGTGTTTCTACGTATCCTGATTATCAGACCAGAAATATTGACCAATGAGATTTCTCTTTCCATGGTTTTTAAAAGAGACAGTTGCATTTAAACTGTTAATGTCATTCTTCTTAGTTTTGTCAGATTTCAAAATCAAGAATTGTCATTAAATAGTTTGCCTTTTTTCTTTTTTAAATTCTTTTGACCCGTTTTTTTTTTTTCCTGTTCTGTTGATCTACATGAGGTAAACATGCATTTGTGTTCCCATTCTAATACAAGTCTTGTTTTTACTATAAAGGTGAAATGGGGTGTCTTTTAAACTGTAATTGTTAAGTGAATCTTAGATGGAACAGAACTTTATATAGGAGGGCTGGGAAAGGAAGGAAGGAATGGGGGAGCTGTCGGCAAGTGTATGCCATGATGAGAGAGCTGGAGCTTTTGTTTATTAATTTATTTTTTCTTTCCAGGTGTTTTTAGGAAGCAATGAAAATGGCAAAGCCCAGCACAGCGAAGCAGACGGGGGCTACGTGGGTACAGATCCCCCAAAGCCTGTCGTGGCAATGATGGGCTTATCTTTGTGGTCTTCCAAACCAATGCTGTTGACAATGACATCGGCTGGAAAGCAGTCTTTTCCAACAGTGAGTTTCATGTATACGTATGTATTAAATTCTGAGCTAACATAGTCTGCACCGCCACTACAGATTTGTATGTGTATGTTTGTGTGTGAATGTGTGTGCCTGTGCCTGCATGTGTGTATGTGTATGCCTGTGCATGTGTGCAAATATGTTGTATGTGCATGCATATACGCGTATGTGTATATGCAAGCTTATGTGCATGTACATTCATGATGCTTGAATAGGTGCATGGAAACGAACATTTGGTACACTTAGATGTGAGAGAAGGGTGGACATATTACGTGGAATGGACATTCAGAGAATGGCAATTCTTCCCAAGTTACAATTTGAATAGAAGAAAAAAAACCAAACAAACATAAAAACAACTGCAATAAAGTAAAATGGGTGCTTAAACACACCTTTTCCGACAGCTGCAGAAAATCCCCTCACATTTAGACATATATGCCATAGAGCTGCAATGTGCTCCTCCCATACTCCACCCCAAAGCTGCAGAAAATCCCTTCACATTTAGACATATATGCCATAGAGCTGCAATGCGCTCCTCCCATACTCCACCCCACTCCCTCACCTTTCCACCATTTCTCTTTCCATTACGTGGGGTGAAGCAACAAAGGCCATTTTCCTTGTTTTCTCATTCTGACAATGCTTCCTGAAAATACATGTGTATTTGCACTCTCTCACACACATACGGCATGCAACACACACACGCACATGCACACACACACACACACACACACACACACACACACACACACACACACACACACACACACACACACACACACACACACACACACACACACGCACACACACACACACACACATAATCAACTAAACAAAAATCAAATACACTCCAATGCACACACAAGCTCTCTGTCACATCTCCAAATGCATGCTTGCACCCGTGCTCACACAAACACACATCTGTTTTTTTCAAATGATTTTTAATGGACTTCACTCACGGCAACATGCAAGATAAGAAAAGGAAGGAAGAAAGCTGAGAAACAGAGAACCAGAACACAACTCACATTTGGTTGAACAGAAACCCAGACAAATATAATCACACACATGAATTTTATAAATATGTTTGAAAAACAGACCATGGTGTAATTATAAAGGCTGAAGATGTTGTTTTTTTTCTGTTTTTTCTTTTCATTCGTTCTTCCCCATCCGTCTCCTCTTCTCCTTCTCCTTGCCCCCCCCCCCCCTCTCCACTTTGCTTGAAAAAGCATCATTTTTTTTTTTTTAAGATGTAAGTGAAATGCATATAAGCAAAACAGTGAGAAAGAGGGTTGGTGACCGGGCACTGCTCTAGTCAATATCAGCAGACTGTCAAGGTGTTCATGTCTGAGCCAAAAATAGAGCACCACATTGAGCCCAGACAACCCTGGGACAGCCAGCAGGATACACTAGAAGTACAGCCAGTGCAGCTGATACAAGTCTAGTGTGAGCCGAGGTCCAAAAACAACTTTTTGGGGCACGACAAACGGGTCTCAGCTGAAGGCGGAGAAAGACTGTGAGCAGATTTGGAGGATGTCAGGCCTTTCTGTTAAGATGGTGACTGTCACAGTATGCCAAATGTAGGAGGGCTTGCGTGGTCCTGTGATCCCTTAGGCTTTGCTGTCTAGGCCTGAAAAGTTGAAGATGCTGTCTGGCCTAAGCGCAACGTGGTAAGGAGTTGATGCCCCTGGTAGGGCTTCCCATGTCAGACAGGCTAAGGGTGAGGATCCTGACTAATAGTAACCCGCCTTTCTCCTTTTCTTGTTTTCTGCCTTTCTTATTTGGCTCTTTTATATCTTCGTCTCCCCATCAAGTCTTCTTTCCCACACTCCTTTTCTCTCTGTGGTCTTCTTAAGATCCGCCGCGTTTGCCGTGCGGTGCGACCTGTGACGGAGGGGGATGAGATCCTGGTGATTGAGAGGGCCAGCGCCCTCAACACATTACTTTGGCTCGGACCTCTCCTAGACAGGAGGCACACATGGGCCTGTGTGTGTCAACCGGCTTCCCCTGCATGGGGTTAGGTCAAAACGGGCAGCCCCCCAGCTGGCCAAGGTAACCCCTGCAGTGCTCAGTTCTCTGTTCCCGGGAGCTGGGCATAATCGGGGGGGGGATAGGGTAGTTGGCGCTGCTTTGTTGTATATCCCTCCTGAAACCTGGAAGGGGTCCAAGACAAGAGTTTCTTGGCCCTGGCCCTAAGTTGGACTCGATGGTGGGTGGGTAGGGGAGGGACGAATTCCTAAATCATATACCATGGCTTCAATATCTAAACTCCCTTCCAAAAGGAGAAAGAGAGACAAAGTGAGATCTGATGGTGATCATGATTCTGACTCGGACTCAGAAATCCGAACAGAATCTGGATCTTGGCCTTCGTGGTTGGTGGTGGAGGGCGCTGATGTAGACAAACCTTTGTCTGCACTCAGCCCTTTGCAATCCAGAAAGGTTTCAGTTGTCTGTCAGGAAACCTAAAATCAATCAAACGTCTGAGAAATGGGTCATTTCTGGTGGAATGTGGTACAAAATGTGTCAGTCAGATCGGCTCCTGAAATCTACTACAACTTGTTGACCGAAAAATCAAAGTGTCGCCTCACAAGAACCTAAATTCTTCAAAGGGAGTCATTCGCTGCCCAGACTTGAAAGGAGTATCGGAGGATGAGAGATAAGGTTCGAACTGAAATCCCAGGGAGTCATGGATGTGCGAAGAGTCACAATTCGCAAGGGTTCTGAAAGAGTGCCAACAAATACCCTCTTTCTGACCTTCTGCACCCCTTCGCTGCCACAGTCTATCAAGGTGGGCTATTTGAACGTCAAGGTTAGCCTGTATGTTCCATCCCCGATGCGTTGTTTCCGGGTGCCAAGTTTGGCCATGTGCGGGATCGATGCTCTGGGGAGGAGATTTGTGGCGTCTGCTGCCAACCGAGCCACGAGATGCCGTGCGTTCATCCGGCGCGTTGTGCAAACTGCGGAGGCGGCCACCCATCCTCCTCTCGAGAGTGTCCGGTTTGGCGCCAGGAAAGTAGTATCCAAAGGGTGAAGACGGAAAGAAAGATTCCATTCCACGAGGCAAAAAGGTTGGTTCTGGGCAGTCCGCAGCATCCGAACAAGTCCTACTCTCAGGTTGTGAAACAAGTTTCTACAGTATCTGTCTCCTGTCAGACAGACACCTTTAGTTTTTCCAAGACTCTGCAATCGAAACCATCTGCCCCCAGCGGAGGCAAGAAATCCGCTACCCTGTGTGATAAACTCCATGGTGGTGGTGGCGTAAAACCTGCTGCCTCCCATTCTGCCCAGCAGACACAGGTTGGGAGACTCTCTGCTTCGACAGCTCCCCCCCCCCCCCAAAAAACCCCCTGTTCCTCCCAAGGGCACTCGCGGGCCCCAAGCGGTGCCTCATCAAGGCACGATCCCAGGGAAGCCCTCTGGTGTAGAGGTCATTGAGGTGGATTGCCCATCATCTGCCTCCGGAGCTTCCAAGAAAAAAAAAAAAAAGTCCAGAGAAAAGACATTCAAGTTGGAAACACACAATCCATATTCTCCTTTGCAGTCGGATGATGATGAGACAGTAATGGACTGAGAAGTCTGTTGCCATCTCTCTCCATCCTCATGGATTCAATATCTCACTGGAACATTCGAGGTTTGAATTCTAATTTTGAAGAGCTGCAGCTCCTCTGTCAACATTTAAAACCTGCTGTCTTAGCTCTTCAAGAGACTCTGATACGCTCTGACAAATCTTTCTCTTTATCGGGTTTTAATGTTCTTTCTAAACCAGCACAGCCTTCTGCAGTTGGAGTGACGGGTGGTGTGTCGTTGCTTATCCACAAATCTCTTCTGTTTAGCCCTGTCTACCTCAGTTCTCCCCTCCAAGCTTTAGCTGCCAGAGTCTCTCTGCATAAAACGGTCACTATTTGTTGTCTATATCTGCCTCCTTCTGTATCCATCAGTCGACAAGAACTGGTCAGCCTGATTGAGGAGCTTCCACGACCTTTTTTGCTGTTGGGCGATTTCAATGGGCACAATCCTCTTTGGGGTAGCGTTGATACTTACTTCGTCTAGAGGTCTCCTTCTGGAAAACGTCTTCTCAGAGCTTGACTGTGTTGTCTTAATGATGGATCTCCAACCTTCCTCCCACTCTGCTACTGGTGCTCTCTCTGTTTGGATCTGTCAGTGTGCGACCCCTCGCTGGTCCTGGACTATGAGTGGTCGGCACTTGACGATCTGCATGGGAGTGACCATTTTCCAATTGTTCTAAAATCCAAAATAACTGAAAGTCGCACTGTTCCAGAACATCTAAATTTCAACAAGGCGAACTGGGATCTTTTTGCAGGAACTGTCCGTGGGGAACTCACAGAGGAAGTTCTACAAAGTCCGGATCCCGCAGAAACGGTTTCCAATATCCTCATAAAATGCGCCAAGGCCTCCATCCCAACTTCCTCAAACAAACCCCAAATGCCAAAGACACCCTGGTTTAATTTTGACTGCCAACAAATCTCAAAAGTACGTAAACGGGCTCAGCGTCAGGTATACCAACGACCCTCTGGTCCTAACGCCGAGCCCATCAGAAACTCCGTGCTAAATCGAGACATACCTTCAAAATCAGAAAAAACGTCGGTCTGGAGAAACTTCTGCTCCGGACTGACATCTAAAACTTCAAAGAAAAAAAGTTTGGAACATCATCAGAAAAATCAAAGGGAAGAACACCAACCCCTCCATTCATCACCTGAAACTTGCCGATGCTTTGATCACTGACAAACAAGCTGTTGCCAATCTGTTGGCCTCCTCCACCATCCAGCAGAACTCCTCTTCTTTAAATAAATCTGCAGCCTTTTTAAGAAACAAGCAAATTAGAGAGAGAAATCTTCATACAATTTCACATCAGACAACTCTGAAGCTTACAATCTGCCTTTCTCGATTAGCGAACTAAAATCAGCTTTGCAAACCTGCAATGACTCTGCCCCTGGTCTGGATGACATTCATTATCAGGTTTTTGAAACACCTTCCAGAAAGCTGTCTCCAGACCCTTCTCAAAGTCTATAACCATATCTGGACCACAGGGTGCTTCCCGCCCTCCTGGCGGAAAGCCCTGATCATTCCAATCCCCAAACCTGGAAAAAGGACCCTACCAACCCATCAAACTATCGCCCAATAGCTCTGACCAGCTGCCTGTGTAAGCTGATGGAAAAGATGGTCAACTCCCGTCTGATGTGGAAGCTGAAACCGACGGCCTTTTGGCCAGTGAACAGTGCGGGTTCCGCAAGTACCACTCGACAGTTGACCATTTAATCCGTCTAGAAACCACCATCCGCAACGCCTTTGTCAATAAGCAGCATGTGGTCGCTATCTTTTTCGACCTAGAAAAAGCATATGACACCACGTGGAAATCAGGGATCCTTATGGATTTGCATAACTTGGTTTTCGTGGCTATCTGCCTATGTTTATCGAAAACTTTCTGGCTGATCGACAGTTCCAGGTGCGTGTTGGCACCACACTCTCGGACATCCATGGGCAGGAGGTTGGGTGTACCTCAGGGGAGCATCCTTTCTCCTGCCCTTTTCAGCATTAAGATCAATGACATTGTGAAATCGGTAAGCCAGGGCTCTGAGTCTTCTTTGTTCGTTGACGACTTCGCGCTGTACGCAGTTGGAGCTTCTTACGCCAGCGTACAGCGGCGACTCCAACTTTGTGTCAACAGGATTCAACAGTGGGCCGAGGAACGGGTTTACCTTTTCACGTACAAAAACCCAGTCAATCCATTTTCACAATTTTCGTCAATTTTTTGCTGATCCTGAAATTCTTCTGGATAAGACCACCATTCCAGCTGTTAAGGAAGCGAAATTTCTGGGGGTTTTTTTGATCAAAAACTGAACTTTCTCAGCCATATTAAAAACCTCAAAACTTCTTGCCAGAAAGCTCTGAATATTCTGCGGGTCGTAGCACACACTGACTGGGGGCGCTGATAAGAAAACTTTGCTGCACCTCTACAGAGAGCCCTGGTCCGTTCCAAACTGGACTATGGTTGTGCTGTGTATGGCTCTGCAAGACCGTCCTACCTCAAACTCTTAGACCCTATCCACATCAAGGGCTTCGTCTATGTCTTGGAGCATTCCGCACCACCCTGTGTACAGCCTGTACGCAGAGGCAGGTGAACCCTCACTGTCCAACCGCAGGTTGAAACTATCTTTGAACTACTATATCAGACTGTTCTCTGAACCAGAAAACCCTGCCTATGACTGTGTCTTTGACCCTCAGTTCCAAAACAAATTCGAAAACAACCCTACCTGTATTCCGTCGTTTGGCCTTCGTATGCAGCCTCACGCACGGAATGCAGGTCTAGACCTAGGAGTTGTGTCTGATTTTTCCAAGTTTCCAGATGAGCCTCCGTGGACCTTTTTCACACCAGACATTCGTTTTGATCTTGCAGCTTTTCGCAAAGAGTCCACCAGCTCTCTGGCATACAAGGCGTTGTATGCTGAGCTGAGTTCAAAACTCCCATCCTATCAGAAAATTTTCACTGACGGTTCCAAGTCTGAAGATGGAGTGGCCTGTGCAGCCTACTGCCCTGGTGCTCCTTCTCAAATACTGTTAGAACATATTCCTTCAGACGCTTCTGCTTACTCTGCTGAACTTACAGCTCTGTTCTGGCACTAGGATAATCTCCCAATCTACGAAGAGGGACTTTCTGGTTTTGTCGGATTCACTGTCGGCTTTGGAGGCCATATAGCTGGCCGCAACCTTCAGCACCCCGAACTTTTACACTTTTTTGAACTTTTTACCAAGTTGACAGCGGAGGGTTACAACATTCTTCTGGCTTGGGTTCCTGGTCATGTCGGCATCGGAGGGAACGAAATGGTGGATCGTTTGGCCAAGAATGCCACAAGAGAGAAACTGTCAAACACACCTATCCCCTGCTCAGATTGAAACCCAAAATTAACGATTATGTAAAAGACCTCTGGCAGGAGGATTGGAATACACAGACGGATAACAAACTCTTTCAGATCCGTCCAAACCTAAAGGAGTTCCTCCCGTCTTCGTCTGGTGGTCGTAAAGAAGAAAAAACAGTTCTGTGCCGGCTGCACACCGGCCATTCGTATTTTACCCATTCCTACCTTTTAAAGAGTGAAGAAGCTCCTTGGTGCATTCCGTGTCATGTGCACTCACAATGAAACATATTCTTTTAGAGTGTTGGGATTTGCACGATGTGAGACACAAACATTTTACAGCAGAGTCCATATTTTTTTTATGGGAATCCTGTAGTATGCTCCCCACCAGTGCAGTCATGCAACCCTATCCTGTTTTACTCACACACACACACACACACACACACACACACACACACACACACACACACACTCTCACTCGCTCACAAAACCATGTGCCCCAACCCCCCCCCACCCCCCCCCGTTCGCACACACTGACCCACCCCAAGCACGCTCATGGACAAATACGCATGAATACACATACACGTACACACACATGCACTCACACACACGCACAGAGGCACGCAAGCACCTACGCACACAGATTTGTAAGCATGCTGCACACAGATTGTTGTTTCATCATACCCGTTTCGTTTCAGTTAATCTTGGAGTGTGTATGCATGCTTGCGCGCGCGCGTGTGTGTGTGTGTGTGTGTGTGTGTGTGTGTGTGTGTATGTATGTGTGTGTGCGTGCATGCATGTGTGTTTGCATGCTTTTTTTTTTTTTTTTTGCAGGCTGCACTCAACCAGTCTTCACCCCTGAGACCATCCGTACTCCTGCAGGCGATCCCTATGATTACGGTGACACATT
>JADBJO010000389.1:345000-350000 GCA_016801955.1 Conus betulinus
ATATCTTCAAGTGGAAGTTTTGTTGGTCTTTTTTTGTTGTTGTTTTTAAATTTCAGGTGTATGAAAGACGTATTTCTCAGGCAAACAGAACTGTACGGTCTTATGACCTGTGAATTTTAAAAGCATTATTCATAGACTAGTTTAGCTTGTGTGATGTTTCTAATACTCCTTCTGACTTCTTTTCCTTGCAAAAAGACAATTGATTCATTATTTTTTTTCTGTTTTCTTTCTTTTTTTTTTTGTTGCAAACTATGATATATTTCTGCTTCAAGTCTTGCATTTCACATGTGTCCATTTTGAACAACTGGAAAACTAATGACTGGAATTATTACTAAATTAGCCTGTTTTGAGGCAACTTTTTCACACCGTTTTGGGGCTATGCTGTATGAGCCTGCTATAATTATTTTCCAGCCTGTGTATATATATTTTTTTCTATTTATGTAATTATTTATCTATTTATTCATTTATTTACATTAAACTGTTGTGTTCGTTTGTTCCTTTTTTTTTTTACTTATTTTTTTTATTCTATACATCTGTAAGTGTGTATTTGTGCTCTTTCTTTTGGTCTCTTAAGTGTGCTGGCCATTGTGTTTCAGCTTTGGAAAAAAAAAAAAAAAAACAAAAAAAAAACATGAAGCTGCTTCCAAAAGTTGCTGACAAGAAGTATGTGGGGAGATCAGTTCTGCCTTCATTCTGTATCTCATGAAGAACTCTTTGGTTTCTCAACCCCCACCCCTCTTCTCATTCATGTTGACCTTCTTCAGACTCGCCTACTTTTCAGGACAGGGGTAAGGCTAGGGATGGGGTTTGAAGACATGTTTTTTTTAGAAATGAATAGTTACAGAGTGTTCATGTGTTCCCACAGTGGTGCACTGCCCACCGATTAATACAGTATGGACGGAGGCAGCAGTCAGCTTGTGGAGGGCAACAGTACTGAAGCAGGTAGCACCTACCAGTTTCAGTGCGACAGTGGCTACAGGCTGTCTGGATCTCCCATAGTGCACTGTAATTCCAGCGGGCAGTGGTCCTATGCAGTGCCAACATGCAGCAGTGAGTCGCTGATGTGAAGCATTTGAGTGCAGATCACACAAGCACACATGCACGTGAACGTTTACAACCATGTATGTACGCACACACACACACACACACACACACACACACACACACACATGCACATACGCATGCTCACAACAAATGTGCTTCACACTCTCAACACACACACACGCACACACACACACACACTCTGTCTCTCTCTCCCCCCCTCTCTCTTTCTCTCAGAACACACACACACACACACACACACACACACACACACACACACACACACACACACACACACACACACGCTCAGACATATATTACACTCTGTTAACATACATGCTGATCAAAACTAAAAATATATATTTATGGGTGTGTGTGTGTGTGTGTGTGTGTGTTACTTTGTGTCATGTCTTGCTATAAACTGTACTATGTATTGTCACTTGATGTCTGGATTTAGTGTATTTCTCTTTAAAGAAGGGAATTTGTTTTTGAGGGGGGGGGGGGGGGGGGGGTTAAGAAAAAAAAAAAAAACTCATCTGCTGATTTCTTCATTGTATCCACACTATTTTTATTTTACCACTGAATTATTATTTTGTTCTGCTGATGTATTGTGAAATTAAAGTTACATGTAAAAATGAAAATATAGTTTTAATCTAATAAACGTCACGTTTGTTGTTATAAGCTAAATCAGCTCTTTCTTTCAAATGTGTCAAGAAAATTGATGAGTTGTGCCGTTTATCGACGAATCACCTTACTAAACTTGCTCTGTGATGCAGAGATCAAGTGCCTCGTTCCAAGTCTTCTTAACGGTGATGTAATCATTCCTGGACCAAAGACAGACTTGGTGGAATTTGATGAAGTCCTTACTGTTCAGTGCAAGTCATCAGGGTATGACTGAAGGGCAGCCCCACCATAACTTGTCAGGCTGACCACACCTTCACCAGTCTACCAGAGTGCAAAGGTGAGGATCCAGATAGAAACCCTTGAGAACGTATACATGTGAATGAAGAACTCAGAAAAGGGTCGTGATTTTTTATTAGAATGCAATCAGAAATTATGTGTTAAGTACTAACTATGCAGTCATGAAAAAAAAAAACAAATCAAACAGAACCCTTCCGAATGAAAACATATGAATGAAGAATCACAAAAAGGTCATGATTTTTATTAAGATACAATCAGAAATTATGCGTTAAAGTGTTCCTGCTAAAAGTAGTTGTACACGATACCTGTCCAAATATTTGCCATGTTCCAGCTTAGCATGGAACATTGCCTTAATGTGGAGTATCCCCAAAAGGGGAAAGACTCTGGGAGCAAGCTCGCCTTAAAGTAATCTTCAAAGCCTCTGAAAACTGAAAGGATTCCTGAATATTGCCTGTCCAGAATGGAAAGATAAGATGACAGATGTAAAGAAAACATCAACTCTGCAGAAGCCATGGAAGCTGAACCTTCAGTAAGGTACCAAAAATCTCCCACACATCATCTTCACATTGCCCATTTCCATAGGATACTGAGGAAGGAAAGAAAGAGAGAGAGACAGCGATGTGAAGCATTTTTTTTTAAAAATCTCTGTAAATGGCAGTACTCACAGTGCTATGGTGTAGATTTTTAAATGTTAGTATATGAAACAAAAAAAACATCAAACCTCGTAAAGATAAGCATTTTTAAACTCCATAAGTGAAATGTTGTCTTGTAACTTTTACATGAGCATTTTGACCAGCACAGGCAGTTATCTTAGTTAAAAGTTAAAATCCCATATACCTTACGGCCAGTTGGGCAGTGAAAGTTTGTTGTGTTTAGGCCATCAACTTTTGAAAAATGAAACCTTGACCATTTTTACTGAATCAGGAACCCATTTCTGCTCAATGAACAATGAGGGTTTTAAACCATCAAAATTCAACCCCATGAGTGGTTTGAACTCATGAACATCAGCTCGGCAGTGTAATGCTCTTACTGTTTGACTTCAGATCCCTGTAGTGTTTCCAGTACACTTTACTAAACTGGATTTTTATGTTTATTCTTCACCTTGCAGTTTGTTTTCAAAAATGCCTTTCATGCCAATGTTTTGTAACATGGTTGAAACGTTATCGGTTCCACCATCAAATTTGGCATTTCCTGTGTATCTGAATCTGGAGAAGGGTGTCACTGGAGCCAAAAAATTGGCTAAGAACATGAGTACTTGACAACCATGGAGCACACTGCAGTATATAGAAAAAGGCAATCTTTATTTTTTGTATTATCTTTAAACTAAAGAACTTGAATTGGTTATAAGATCAAGACAATTAGATTCCAGTCTTTAAACTTATGTTTATGAAGATAGTTGTCATAGCTTTTTTTTTTTTTTTTTTTTTTTTTTTTTTTTTACTATGATCGTTGTGCATGTGTGGATTTCAGATAAAGATGAATGCAGCAACAGACCATGTCCAGTCAATGCAGAGTGCACGAACACTGAAGGCTCTTACTATTGTTCTTGTCTGCCTGGCTTTGAGAATAGTACTAACCAGTGTGTTGGTATGTAGTATATGTGTGTGTGTGTGTGTGTGTGTATGTGTGTGTGTGTGTGTGTGTTTGTGTGTGTGCATGTTTGTGTGTATGAGAGACAGAGAATGTTCTTATATTTGTTCATTTTGTCTTTGTGCAATTACAACCAGTGAGATGTGGATATGATGGGTAAAATATCAGTTAAAAACACAGAGATAGAACAGAGATGGTTTTTTTTTTTTTTGAAGAAGCTAACATTCATAAAGATGATGAGTATTTTTTTTTTCAGGATGTAGCCTTTTTTTGGGGATGTGATGTTTTCTCATGATATATGTTTCCTTTTTCCATTGTAAGTTAAAGAACCGTGAAAAAAGTCCTGTGTAAGTTGACTGGGCCATAAAGATTAAAGAATTCTAAACCATTAGAGGAGTCATATTTCCCGAGTTCATAGAAGATATGCTGTTATGCTCAACTTCAGCCTCACAAGTAAATCCTGTTGCTGACATCAACATCAGCAATTCTGTTGAAACCTGTTACTAACATTAACATCAGCCATGCATATAAATCCTGTTGCTATCAACTGCAATCATTCAGATAAATTCTGTTGCTACACCAGCAATTGTGGTGAAGTGGTTTGCATTACAGACTGCGGGCTGGAGAGTAAGTGGTGGTGATGCTTCTGGGGTAGTTTTTATGCTACAGATGCCTACTACAAACATAGATATGACAACCTGTCTTTTTCCTTTGATTTTCCTGTGGTTGAAATTTCAGACCATAGATCTACATGGACTGCTAGAGTCCAGGGAATGGTTGAGAGAACACACACACACACACACACACACGCACACACACAGAGGCATGCACACACGCACGCATGCATGCGCGCGCATGCACGCACACATACACACACACAAACACACACACATACACAAACAAGGGGGCTCTCATCATGAATGATAAGATACGGGCATATCCACATACATACAAAAATCAGCCTGATTTTGTACCAAATATAAAAGTGCATAAAGAATGGAATTGCATGAGCGCCACACTCATACATTTTGCCTTTGTCGATACGCCATTCTTGTGACACTGCATCTGGGCCTGAACGATTGTCAACATATTATATTATTGATTTCCTAAAATCTAAGGAATGCTAGTTTTGAGTCCACTTTAACCTTAACTGCAAACCCCAAATGAGTGATTAACCTATTACCCTGATCAATGGATATAAATGCTAATTCTCACAATGGCATATGTGTCATGTGTCACTGATTCTGAAATTTTCTGTGACAAATTTGTGTGTCTTTGAGGACAAAAAAGGTTATTCAATAGAAACATGAACATCGTTTTGCACAAATTGTTTTGATGTCAAAATATGAATGAAACAATGTAAAGATAATGATGACTAACACTGAACATCACAAGCTGGGTTCTTTCATCACAATTATTTGCTGGCATAGCCTGCCCACAGTGTGCAG
>JADBJO010000389.1:357500-412500 GCA_016801955.1 Conus betulinus
CAATCACCCCCTGCCCTGCTCCATGTAACTCCTTCAAATTCTCCACAACTACATTGATCATAGGTTGCACAACTTTGACATGGTAAGAACAGTAGGCAAGCTGTGAGTGTAATACAAACAGTCATCTGTGGTGAGTCTTTTATTTGAACAGAAGACATGAAAGGCTGTCTTTTCAACAGGTTTGCTTGTTGGCCGGTTCAGAGTGTGTGTGTTTATTGCATTGTGGATATGCACAGTTTAAATGAGTTTTGGTTTAAAATGTGCATGCAATACTGTGGGAAGGAGGGTGGGGTGAGGGCCATTACGTATGTTGAAATGGCTGATGTATGTACAGGGGTAGGAGGGAAGGAGGGTAAACATATGATGTTGTGTGGCACCCATGTATGTAACTGGGCATATGTGTGAGAGAGAGAGAGAGAGAGAGAGAGAGAGAGAGAGAATGTGCACTTGTGTTTGTCAGTGTATTCTTTTTTATTCAGGGAACAAGTTTATAAACTTCAATATGAATGTGTAAATTTTTTTTTACGAATGCAATTATCTGTGTATGCATGCGTGCATGTGTGTGTGTGTGTGTGTGTGTGCGTGCGTATGTTTTGTGTGTGTGTGTGTGTGTGTGTGTGTGTGTGTGTGTGTGTGTGTGTGTGTGTGTGTAACATGAGCATTTGTGTGCTTGTACGGATGCTATGTGTTCCTATGAGAATTTGTGTGGGTATATATGCTTGTGCTTGTGTATCTATGGGATTCTGTGAGTACACCTATGTGCACTACTGCCTGTGTGTTCATGTTTTTCAGTTGCCATGTGTCCTCCTGACGAACTTCCTCAAAATCTTTTGAATACCCCAAAGTCCATCGTTCCTTCTGGTAAAGTAATGCCTGGTGTGAAACAGTGACCATCACCTGTAATCTGTCTGGCGTTACGGAGTACACAAAGACACGCACCTGTCGTTTTGATCCAGGGAACAGGTGTATAAGCTACAAGGCGATTCATATGAGTGTGGTGGTAAGATATGTGGGTTTTGTTTTTTTTTTTTAATTTTGTTTCAGTTCAGTTTTTTTCATTGTCGCTTTTTTCTCTTTTTAGCCTTTCTGTTGTCATGGTCTATTTTTTAAACCTTCATTCTTGTTCATTTTATTTGTTGTTGTTTTTAAACTTTTCCTCCTTTTCCAAAATTGGGTTATTTTTAAAGTTTTTGTTAATATTTTGCTTCTTTGCTTCTCTTTTGCTTATGAGAGATTGTTTTTTTTCTTTCTATATTTCTTTAAGTTTGTTCAGTTTTGATGATACACAACTACCCCCCCCCCCCCCCCCCCCCCCCCACACACACACACACACACACACACACACAGTTCAGTGATCTTCGGCCAGTAACGCTAACATGCAAAGTGCTGTTTAAAGTTTTTCTAACACTCATTTTCCCTTGTGTCCAAGTAAGTGCTTTATTCTTACTCAGTTTAAACAGTGCACTAGCCAGTCAGACACCCATTGAAAATGTGGGGGAGAGAAGGGAGCGTAATCCAGTCCTCAATATGCCTTAAGACATACTTGGACACTCAGAGTCACTTTTGTTGACTCAAACGTTATATCTGTTTAGTGGACGGCTTCCCACTTTCCACATCATTCTTTCCAAGACAACACGCCTGCCTTTTTGCTCTTGGTCTGGCTTCGACTTTGTGTCCAATGTTGAAGCCTTTCAAGGGCCTTTCCGGCTTCATTTCATGTCGATCAAGTCAACTGTTCGCTGTGCCTTTACAAGACTGTTCATATAGTGAAAATAGTCGGAAAGCTTTAGCCTTATTGACAGCACTCAAAACATTGCAGCAGCAATGGTTTGCTCTATGGCATCCATTCTATTGACTGGTCAGTCTCACATTCATTTTCTCTGACTGCTTCCGAGTTTGTCTTTCATGCTGGGTGTGTTGTCTACACTCATGCACACAAGAGACCTTTTTGTGCACAAATGTTTCCACTTTTGCAGCCATGTAACATTCTGAACCACATGAGATAGCAACTTGGAAGACAGTTTTTTCACTTTGCCACCCATGTCCATATTTGGAATTGAGTTTGCCACCTCTGAGTTTGCCACCTTCTATTTCTCTCATGTTTACTCAGCAAGTAGTTGAAGCTTCCACATACCTCATATTCTGCCCTTTTTTTTGGACAAGGTAAGTATTAGAAAAAGGAATTTTCATCCTAAAAGTAATATGCCCTCATGTCCAAAAACAAGGACTCTCTTCAACATCCCCGCTGTTTGTAAGGAAAAATGACAACTCTGAAAAAGAGTTCACTGAACATATGTGACATTTGAGTGGAGAGAAATGATTCTGGGAGTCCAAATATGTCCTAAGGTGACATGAGGACCTGCTGTAGTTCCCTTCTCTCCCCAAAAATTGTTGACAGGTATCCTGACTGTCTAGCACCTTGTTCATGCTAAGTAGGAATAACAACACTTGTTTCGACAGTAAGCATATCTAAAAACTACACTTAAAAGCAACATTCGTTTCTAAAACAAGCAACTAGTTTTTTTTTGCTTGTTGGTTCTACAGAAAAAAAAAAATGATACAGGTTTCATACCTCAGAACTAGTGATAACATTTCTGTTCTTTTCCAATCAAAGGAAAAGAAAGTTGAATTACTACATAGCAATGATATTCTCATTCTTACAGATGTTTTCAATTTATGGGGGGGAAAAAAAAAAAATTGTCCGAATACAGAGCACATTTAGGAACTCCATAGCTATATAATACATGCAGGAATGAAAAAGTGCGCATGTGTATGTTTGTGTGTGTGCGTGTGTGTGTGTGTGCACGGGATGTGTTTGAAGGGGAGGAGTTGTTCTTATTGTTATGTGTATGTATGTGTTCACACAAGAATGCGTGCGCACTTGTAAGCTGTAATGATGGTCTTGTTCTTCTTCTTAGGTCATCTTCTGAACATTCACACACGCAGTCACAACTCACACACACACACACACACACACACACACACACACGAACATGTGTGCGCACATTCGCTCGCTCTTACCCACACACATATACACATGTGTGCATGTGCAAGGCCACATTGACAAACGCATGCACACACACATAAGCGCACAAAAGCATGCACACTCGCACATGCTCACACACGCCCACATACAAAGACACACATGCACACAGATATGTACACATATAACCTATATGCAGATATGTGAGCTCACACAAACCTACAAATTAAAACACACACACACACACACACACACACACACACACATATATGTACACACGCACTTCTGCACATGCGCGCGCACACACACACACACACACACATGCACGCGCGCACACACACACACACACACACACACACACGTGCACACACACACACACACACACACACACACACACACACACACACACACACACACATGCACGTGCGCGCACACACACACACACACACACACACACACACACACACACGTGCACACACACACACACACACATGCACCCACACACACACATGGGCCCATGCCCACACATCATACACACACGTGTACATCCACAAACAAAACAAAAAAAAAAAAAAAAGAAAAGAAAAATGGTAGGTGGGCACTTAAGATCTGACCAGCGAATTGGGCTATTGCGTAGGTCATACATCCACTGAATGTTAGCCACGAGGCCCTCTTCTTCAATTGTCTTATCTTTGTTGTTAATTCATATATCCATTAGCTTCAAATTATGCGTAGTGTGGTTTCAAAACTTAGCGGATGTGGTGTAGGGTATATGGACTAGTCCACATGCAGTGAGGCCTCCTTGATGAAACTGAAACTGAAAAACACAGAAAGAGATGAGTCAAAGAGAAAGAGACAGAACAGAGAAGACAATTTTTTTTTTTTTTTTAATCGCCATTAAATGTAGTCAAAGATGAAAGCATCAGAAAAAATCATTAGCTAGAATAAAAAAAAAAAACACTGCACAGTTGTGAGAATGCAAAAAAAAAGGAAAAGAACCCAATAGAAACTATATGTTATTACTGCCACTGTTAATAGTACAGTCCTACGTATCTGAGAGTGGATGATCTGTTGGATTTCAGTGATAGACTGTGGCCCCCCAATTCTACCCCCTGGTGGTCTTGCTGACCCTCCTCCTGTGACAACCACGTACGGCAGCCAGTTTGTGTTCTCCTGTGGATATCTGTATGATCTTGTGGGCCTGAACAACATGGGGAGCCATAATGTCACCTGTGCTGCGGATTATTCCTGGACCTTTCTGGATCTCATATGTATTAGTAAGTCTGTCTGTCTGCTTCTTTGTTTCTTCATACCTTTCTTGTCTGTCTTTTCTGATTTTTAGACATCCAGGGCTAAGGGATACATCTTGGCTTTCAGGTCTGAGGGAACTTTACTATACACAACTTCTGGAAGTTGTCAGCACTTGTTTGTCTGAAAAATGATTAGGTTGTTGAGTGATTGACATGATCAGTGCTTGACTCATCCAGGAGTTGAAATCTGAAATCGAAAAGTCCAGCACCACAAATGGGTCTACCCTGCAAAAATATTGTCAATTACACTGTGTATTTTGCTTTCAACAATTGCACTCTCACTTCCAGAGACAGTTTGTGAAACCCTGAATTATGCTGAGAATAAAAGATTATCTGCCCTGAAGAGGAAAATAATCTCTGTGAAATATACCCACCCTCCACTCTTCCTCTGCCACCAACCCCCCTCCCTTTATGCCAGAAACAAAAGAATGAGGGGAGAATTAGGATGTTTTAACTAGACCTTAAATGAAGAATTCATAGATTTTGTGTTTGTTTTTGTTTTCACCACACTGAGTTTTGTTTATAACAAAAAATTGTTTCATCTTTTACCTCACAGAACGGCAGTGTCCTCACCCAGGCGTCCCGGCAGGCGGGAGTGTGACTTTTCAGGATGGGAGATTTGACTATTACAGCAATGCTACTTTCCACTGCGATCGGAATGGCTTTAAACCAGAAATAGAGTCAGTGCGTTGTGGCGTTAATGAAGATGGCATGGGACTCTCTTGGGGGAAACCAACTCCTGCATGTATCGGTGAGCTGTTTTCCAATCTTTTTTTTTTCTTTTACACTTATTTTACATAACATTTTCACCAATACACCAAAAAGCAAGGAAAAATCCACAAGTAAACAAAACTCCCACAAATGAAAATGTTACAGTGATTTGTCAGAAAGCCAATTAACTGTCAATGAATGATCATGATTTATCCAGCTCTGCATTATGCGTTTCAGCTGATATCCATGAATTCAGTATTTTTATTCCATGAAATTGAAATCTATATGATTCGCTGCCATGGGGAAGTGGTTAGCATCGCAGACTCCCGGTTGGGAGGTATAGGGTTTGATTCCCATCAGAGCCATGTGGGATTTTTCTGCCCGGACCCAGAGTTGAGTTTGCTACAGTTCAGTGGGGGAACTGGGACCATGCAGTTGAGTTTCATCCACTTAATCGATGCGTCTCTGAGAGTGTTGCTCAAATTTCCTGACCAATCCTGTAGGTGTCTGTATTCCTCAGGCCTGGTTGATGTTGGGATATATTAAAGTAGTGTAGAGTACAGTCCTGTCATGCAGTCTCTCAGACCTAGTTGGAATCCATAGCCTCATTTCATCATCCTCATCCGATGCTATCAGCATGATATTTTTTTGCAAAAAGTCTCTCAAATTCTGTGGCCCTTCCTGCCCTTGCTCACGAGGTGACCTCAGTTTCTACTGTCTTACCACATCTATGGGCTTGGCAATTCAGGGATTCTCTGGAAGCAGAGCTCACTCGCATTGGGTTCATGACTTAGCCATCATTGTCAATAAAGGGCTGAGTAGGTGGTGTCCTGGATATGTTGGATCAGAACAGGCGCCACTTAACAGTGCAGTGTGCGCTTTGGTGGGTTGCCGCGTTGCATTGACTGCTCCCTATGGATTGCTGGTGCTGGGGCTGTGTCGGGTTGGGATGGGCTGTGTGCAATGCCATATGCAAGGCACATAAGATGGGACAGATAAAAAAAAAAAAGGAAAACAAATCCACATGATTCAATTTTCCACTTACTTACTTAAAAGTTTTGAACCGAGACAAAACATTGTAATCATGTAACAGCTACCATGGCACAGTGGTTAGCCTTGCAGAGATTTCAGGCTGGCTGGCTGATCATGAGTTCGATTTCCAATAGAGCTGTTTATTTGTGCTATTTTTCAGCCCTCGTCTGGCTCATACCCAGAGTAGAGTTTGCAATGAGCTAAGCTGGGGAGACTGAACCCATGCAGGTGAATGTCATCCACTTGATGGATGCACCTTTGCGAGTGTTGCTTAAATGTCTTAAACAACATTGCTGTTGTCTGTATCTCTGGGGCCTGGTTGTTACCATGATATATTATGAAAGTAAGCATAGATGCAGCCCTTTCATGTAGACCAGAGGAGAAATCCATATTATCGTCTTCATCATCCTCACCTTATCGAACAGCATGAAGAAAAGTCTAAAAATTCCGTGGTTCTTCATGTCCTACCCTCATGGTAATCTCAGTTTCAATTTCCTCTCACTGCCTGTGCCTTTGGTAAGTTCTTATCGAGCTGCTGTTGTTGCAAGTTGGGGATTTTCATTGTACATGCTTTCCAGAGGGGAATATTCATGTCATGCTGACTCTGTGATTAAGCAGTTATTGTTATCTGGGGGTTTAGTAGTTGGTGTCTTACGTGTGTTGGATAAGAACAGGCACCACTGAGAGGCGATTTACATTTGAACTTGTATTTGAACTAATTGGAACTGCATAAGCATTAGAAATATTTACTATTGTTTTGGCTGGTTTACACATGTATGCTAGACTGGAGAATGCTGACACTTCCTTGACCATGAGATTGACTGTGAAAGTGTGTGTGGAAAGCCGCAGCAAAGTCAGCACCTATTTAATTCAGAAAAGCGGCATGCCAAATGCACACACCACACCCTGGTGGACTGATTCATTGTATAGGGCTATTTCAAAGAGAATTCTGACAAGGCAGTGATGTCTTAACAATTACATGTTAAGTCTGCAAAGTTGACTAAAGGTGTTTTGAGCTTTTTGAATGATTTGGTCTGCTCAAATGAATATGCAGTTGTGTTTTATCTTTGTTTTGGGTAGCAGCTATTATACTTTGTAGGAGCGCATGACGGATGTGCAAATTTGCAGGAAAACCCATAACTGGCTAAGTGAAAGTAAATTCCAGACATCGCAGCACTGCCCTGTTCAAAACAAAATGCTTCAGACCACATAGTGAGGTAGTCTGAGTCCAGAACGCTTTGGAATGGTTCTGCATTAATTAATTTGTTGTATAAGTGCAAGAAATTGCTTGGCAACCATTCAGACCCTTTTAGTATTGCCATGTATAAACTGCCTCATGCAGACCCTTTCAGTATTGCCATGTATAAACTGCCTCATGCAGACCCTTTCAGTATTGCCATGTATAAACTGCCTCATGCAGACCCTTTCAGTATTGCCATGTATAAACTGCCTCATGCAGACCCTTTTAGTATTGCCATATATAAACTGCCTCATGCAGACGCTTTTAGTATTGCCATGTGTAAACTGCCTCTCAGTCAACACACTTTGTGATCTTTTTTCCCTCCGTTTAGAGTCGCATTATAATGAGAAAGTTTGATGAAGTTCCTCTTTTTTTCATACACAGTGAAATGATTCAAACTGTGGCAGCTACATAGGTAAAGTCTGTTGATTTGTTTTGTCGGCAAACAGATGTGGATCCGCCTGCTTTCCTGGGTTGTCCCACCAGCCCAGTGAAAGTGACCCGTTTCAGTTCGGCAGGGTTTACTGTGCCAGTTCCAACTGATAATTCCGGGAGTGTGAGCGAGGTGATTGTGACTCCCTATCATTTCCAGCCCACCATGGTGATCACTGAAGACATGACGGTCAACTATACCGCCGTCGATCATGCCGGCCTCACAGCCGAATGCATCATTGATATTGTTGTTCTTGGTAAGATAGTTAGCTTTTCATAAAAGAAAAATTGTGTGCATGTATGTTTTGAGATTTTTTTTTGTTTCTGCTGTGTGTTTTTACAGCAAAGTTTGCAAGTAAAAATTTTTGACAGAACAGCAGATTGTTAAATCACTGGTTTGTTTAATATCTAGATAGAGTTTCAGAGGATCTGACTCCAAGGTTGATCTATGACTGGCTGACACATTGCTTACTGTCGTCGCTTAAGACTGCTGAAAGAATCAACTTTCACCCATATTTTCATATTACTTGAGATCCAGTCAGTTAATAACCTGCATTTGTTAACTGTGGCCAGATGAGATAGGTACTGCGATAAGTATTATGTGTGTTTAACGGAATAGCCTGCTTCTTTTGGTAATTGTGGCTAACTGAGAGACATATTACAATAGGTTTTATGTACTTGAAAGTATTAATACAGGTTTTATGTCCATGCATTTAGATATTAGGATAATTGTTTCTCTCAAATATTTTGGGGAGCAAAATGTTTTTTATTTTATTGGATTTATGAATCATCTCTGAGTGTGTCTGTTCATGCTTGCATGTAATGTTGTTGTGTCTGGTGTGTGTGTGTGCATGTATATGCACATTGTGTGTGTGTGTGTGTGTGTGTGTGTGTGTGTGTGTGTGTGTGTGTGTGTGTGTGCGTGAGCTTGCATATGTGTTTATGTGCGTGTGTGAGTAAGTGATGACTTTTTCACTGTGCATGTGTGTGTGTGTGTGTGTGCGTGTGCGTGTGCATGCGTGTGCATGTACGTGTGTGTGTGCATGCATGTATGTGTATGTGTGTGTGTGTATGTGCATGGCTTCAGAATTTACACCACCCATCCTACAATGCCCTGGAGCAACAATCGAAACGCTGAGCAAGGTTCAAGGTGGTTCCACCCTCTTTTATCCATCGTCTGCCAATGTCACCTACAACTCCAGTGATGCAGCGCTGACCTTTGATCCAGCTGGGCCGCTTAATTTTTCCTATGACGATGTTGGAAAACACTATGTTATTACAGTGACTGCAACAGATCAAGCTGGCAACAGTGCTTCGTGCCAGTACCAAGTGTCTGTTCAAGGTAATTTTTTTCCCCATGTTTAAAGAACAACAGACTTTTAAGTGTGTCCATGGTAGAGTTGATACTCAAAGGGGATGAAAAAAAACATGAAGGGACCATTACTGCGGTCTATGCACTGTATCTCATTTTCAGTTTACTCTTCGGAGGTTATTCCCGGTTCAGTTTTCAAGATAAAGCTTCAGCATGAACTTCAAATAAAAGCAGGAAGAAACTGCTTAGCAGTATGATTTCAAAGGGGATCTTGGGACTCAAAAGGATCAACATGTATCAGCATGTGTGTGAGGCTGCTGAGAAGAACAAGAAATCATAGGAGTTATACATTATTTCCACAGAGACCAGCCACTGTAGGATGCAAACAGTCTTTGCAGGGAGGTCACACATGATCCTCAGTTGAATGTAGATAGTCTTTCCATAGAGACCAAGCATTTTCCACCACAGGATGTGGAAAGTCTCTTCTTGGACACCACACAGTGTCCTCTGCAGAGTGTACTCTTTCCATTGATACCGCCCGGTTATCCACTGTAGAATGTAGACAGGCTTTCTGAAGAAACCAGTCTTCATCTAGTGCAAAATGTAGACAGTCTTTTCCATGGGGACTGTGCATTATCCACAGAATGCAGAATGTGTACAGCCTTCCCATCAAGACCACTCATTATCTGCTGTGGAATGGAGACAGTCTTTTCCATGATGTCCATACATTATCGACCACAGTCTTTTCATTAATGCCATACATTCTCTGTTGTAGAACGCGGACAGTCTGCCCATGAAGCCTGCCCTTTATCCACTGCAGAAAGTAGACAATGTTTTTTTCTCATTAGAACCTTACACATTTCAGTGCCGAATGTGTACAATTTTCCCATCAAGACCATATCCTGCTGCAGGCTTTTCTTTAAGACCACAGATTATCAACTACAGTCTTTTCACTAGCACCATACATCCCCTGCAGAATGCATACAGTCTTAAAAATGTGTGGTCTTTCCAAGAAGACTACACCATCTGATGCAATATGGTTGATAGTCTTTCCATGGAAACCACACGTTTTCCACTGTGAAATATGTGCAGTATTTCCATGGAGACGACATATTACCCACTGTAAAAATAGGAACAGTTTTTCCATGGAGACCACATGTTGCCCACTGCAGAATGTGTACAGTCTTTCCATGGAGACCATGTGTTACCCACTGTAGAATGTGCAAGTTTTTCCACAGAGATCATGCTATCCACTGCAGAATGTAGATAGTTTTTCTATGGACATCATGCTATCCACTACAGAATGTAGACCGTATTTCCATAGAGATCATGTTATCCACTGCAGAATGTAGACCGTCTTTCCATGGAGATCATGCTGTCCATTGCAGAATGTAGACAGTATTTCCATGGAGATCATGTTATCCTCTGCAGAATGTAGACCATCTTTCCAAGGAGATAATGCTGTCCACTGCAGAATGTAGACAGTATTTCCATGGAGATCATGTTATCCTCTGCAGAATGTAGACCATCTTTCCAAGGAGATAATGCTGTCCACTGCAGAACGTAGACAGTATTTCCAAGGAGATAATGCTATCCTCTGCAGAATGTAGACAATTTTTCCTTGGAAATCACGCTATCCGCTGCAGAATGTAAACAGTTTTTCCATGGACATCATGCTATCCACTGCAGAATTAAGACAATCTTTCCATGGAGATAATGCTATCCTCTGCAGAATGGAGACAGTCTTCCATGGAGATCATGCTGTCCCTGCAAAATGTGGATCATCTTTCCATGGAGGTCTTGCTATCCTCTGCAGAATGAAGACAGTTTTTCTATGGACATCATGCTATCCACTACAGAATGTTGACCATATTTCCATGGAGATCATGCTTTCTGCTGCAGAATGTAGACAGTCTTTCCATGGAGATCATGCTATCCACTGCAGAATGTAGACAGTATTTCCATGGAGATCATATTATCCTCTGCAGAATGTAGACAGTCTTTCCATGGAGATCATACTATCCACTGCAGAATATAGACAGTATTTCCATGGAGATCATGCTATCTACTGCAGAATGTAGACAGTCTTTCCATGGAGATCATGCTATCCACTGCAGAATGTAGACAGTCTTTCCATGGGGATCATACTATCCTCTGCAGAATGGAGACAGTATTTCCGTGCCGATCATGCTTTCTACTGCAGAATGAAGACAGTCTTTCCATGGAGATCATGCTTTCCACTGCAGAAGTGTGGACAATATTTTCATGGAGATCATGTTTTCCACTGCAGAATGTAGACTGTCTTTCCATGGAGATAATACTACCCTCTGCAGAATGTAGACAGTCTTTCCATGGAGATCATGCTGTCCTCTGCAGAATGGAGACAGTATTTCCATGCAAATCATGCTTTCTACTGCAGAATGTAGACAGTCTTTACATGAAGATCATGCTGTCCACTGCAGAATTTTGATGGAGATCATACTGTCCACTGCAGTACTACAGTCTTTTCTTTTCATTAAGACACAGCTTTCCTCTTGTTCTGATTGTGCATGGTCTCCATGGGTTTGCCAGGGTAGCTGGCTGTTCAGATTTGGTGTGAATTACTGGTGTGGAGGAAAAAATCAAACAATAACAACCATGTGCATATGCTGTTTCTAAGTTAATTCAAGAGCAGAATCTCAGCAGGAGACAGAGCATGGGTGAGACTTTGTTGTGCAAGTCATTATCATCATGCAAACATTCATGTCATGATGAAATAATTTCACCCACAAAGAGAATGGTTCAAACTTTTATTATTGTGTTAGTCGGGGATTGCCAGGAAAACTTGCTGTACAATCATTATTTTAGCTGTATTTTAGTTTGGGAACAAATGTCATTGTTCTGTGCCAGTTTTCATTCCACCAAAAAGTTATTGGTCTGTGGCAGTTTTGATTTCCCCAGTATGTTTGATTTTGTTATTGTTTTTGTTGTTGTTGTAATCACTGAAAAGCAAGGAAAGTTGAGAGTGGTCATCACATTTTTTTGATGGTATGTTTGTATCTGCTGTGTCATTGCAGGTGCCCTGTGTGAGCCAAACACACTGAAGAGCACCAACACTGACTCTGCGAGCTGTTCAGACCTCAGCAATGGTGGTCAGTTATGTACCCTCAGATGCCAGAATGGTTTCTACTTCTATGACGACATTGAGTATCTTAACCCCACTTGCCAGCCTGGACAGGCCTGGGTTCCTTCCTACATTCCTTCATGTACTCGTGAGTATGAAGTGTGGTAATTAAAGACACAAACAGTTACATAGCTGGCAGTGTGCATGTAAGTATGCTGTTTTCAGGGTCAGGCTGGAAATCTGGCCTGTATTTGAAAGAGCAGCAACCTCGAAAACAAAATTAAAAAAAAAAAACACCTTTCTGACCCAGCAAAATTGTATGCTGTTCAGTTCAGGCCAAGGAAAAATTTGCTCTGACTTTTTCTGTTTCCATGTCTTTCCATTGTGGAATTTACCAAAGCTGTGTTGTCATCATTAGCTCTGTCCCTCATTTTGCAAGGAAATAATGTCCGTAGAGTATAATTCTGCACCTTTTTAAGAGTAGGGTCGTCGATAGTAAGCCAATAGCTTATAACATTATCTCTTCGAATGCTCTTTTTTTTTTTTTTTTCCAGCAGCAAAATGTGATTCCCCCACTGGGATTGGTCAAACCCGATTTCTTCATCATCAGGACTATTTTTCCTGTCACGATTTCTGTTCCGCATATTGTAGTTCAGTATGTGGGAAGACAAGACATTAACAATGTAAAGAAATTTTGTAAACAAGACTGAAGATGCTTGAGCACTTGTGTTAAGTGTAAAGAGGAAACTGAAGTGGTGTTTCGCTTGATGTGTGTAGTGATTAAGGAATCAAGAACCAAACTTGGAGTAAGAATATTGTTATTTCCAGGCATTGTTTTTGGCAGTTTGCTAACATTTATTTAAGATTGATTTAATTCATGTCAGTATTCTTTAGGTTATGGAAGCACAACAGTATCAAGCTAACAGGATTTTTTTTTTTTAGAGAGGGAGTGCCAAGCATTCACTTTCTAACCTCAGAAATGCTGTACTGTACACACCAGCATGACTATCATTCATGACTGAGGCCAAAGTTTTGAAAGAAAAATGATCATGTCTTCTGGCAGAAAGCAGCGTGGCACCTGGCCGATTATATGCAGTATAGGTCCACAGAGTAATGTTATCTCTAACCCTGGCTGCTTTACAAATGCTTTTGGCTTCTTCAGCATATTAGACAAGAGTCAAAGATAATGTTTTTTAAAATGTTATGAATGATTTTGTCTTGCTCAGAAAAAAAATCTCGGTGCCATTCAGTAGTAAAACATTCAGTCAGAGAGAAGAGAGAATTATTCCTTGTTTTTTCTCATCCTTACCTGTCCAAACAAGTGCTTATTCCTATCTGGCATGATTCATGTCTTAAACAGTGACGATCCCTCAACTTTTAATGAGAGGGAGGAAAGATAATCCAAGCCTCTTAATACATATGTACCAGAGATCTCCCTGGCAGTCCACCTCATGTATGTCACATGGGTCAAAGAGTGTTATGGCCTGTATTATGTTTGGCAGAGTCGGCCCCTGTGGAATTCAACATGAAGGCAGAGCTGCAGTATGGGGCCAGCCCAGCAGCACCATTGACAGAGGTCTGTCAGGGAAGCTACAGTGTCAGTATGCTTGATCTTCTGAGGACTTCCGACTTCAAAACTGACATCTGTGGTCAGTTGACGACCATCACAGATGTCACCTACAATGAGGGTAGTCTGGTCTCCACTTACAACAGTACCAGTCAGCAGGCAGGTTCTTCTCTGTGTGTGTGTGTGTGTGTGTGTGTGTGTGTGTGGAGGACAGGGGGGAAGGGGCACAGGTAAGTTCATCAGTGTATAGTTTGTACACATGAATGCATGCATGTGTGCATGGGCTGTGGTATCCCTGAGCGCTGTGTGTGTACATGTGTGAATGTGTAAATTGGTACAACTTAAGGTTAATCCGATGTTACCTTCCGGTGTTTTTGTGTGTGTGTGTGTGTGCATGCGTGTGTGCGTACGCGAGTGTGTGTCTGTGTCTGTGAGTGTGACACACAAACTGACAGCAGACTCTTATAGGTCTAACCTGACTTGAAGGAATCATTCTGTTTTCTCTTCAAGTAGAAACAAGTGTAAGAAGGGCGATAGCTCCAAGTATACATAGAATAGCATCTGCTAATGTCGAGCAGATGAACTATCCGCTTTGCTCTTCCTTCATTGATATTGATTTTTTGATGATGAAATGCTCAACAGTCAGTGGGCAAAGAAAACTTTTGTATCAGACACCTTGGCGAAGTGGTTATGTCATGGACTGATGGTTGGGAGAATGTGGGTTCGATCAAGCCATTTAATTGTGGGATTTCTCTGCCCTGAACAGCTTCTGCTTAGATCTGAGTCTGCTGTGGGTTCAACTGAGAAGAGTGGGTCTATACAGTCGGGTTTCATTGATTTAAGGAATATGTCTCTGAGAGTGTTGCTCAGATTTCCTGACCAACATAGTTGGCATCTGTCTGTCTCTCTCGGGCCTGTTTGATGCCAGGATTTGTTATGAAAGTATGTGCAGAATACTGCAATGGAAATCTGTAGCATCACCTTTTTCCTCAATATCAACACACAAAAAAAGTTTCAACATTCTGTAGTCCCTTCATGCCCTGCTCTCCTGTTGACCTGAATTTCAATTTCCTCTGCACGTCTATGCCTTTGGTGAGGTTCTGTCAGTGTCACTGACATCAACAAATTCACAGGAGCTGTAACTGGAGGGATGGATGTGGTGGTCCCCTCAGGAGGGAGAGCTTATACATGATGGCTCTACAACTAAGCAGTTATTCTGTCGGCAGGAGGCTTAGTAGGTTGTGTCCTGCGCATGTGGATCAGAACAGGCATCACTGAACAGCGCTGATGTGGCTTGGCAGCAGTTCAGTGTCTCCTCAGACAGGCTGTGTCATGACGACAAGACATGGACCATTCCCTGTGGATTTCTGTTGCCGGGGCTGTGTGGGACAAACAGGTTGTGGCTGTGGAGTAGGAGCCGGAATGAGCAGCGAGGGTGCAATCCCACTGAAGTGGCATGGAAGAGGAGCAGCAGAAAAGAAAAAAAAAAACATTTGTTCTCATAACTTCTAAGCACTAATATTGTACCTGTTCATTTTGGGGGGAGTAAGAAAATGTTACATGTTTATCCTTCGTCGCTGAAATTTCAGTACATGATTTTCAGCAGTAAGAGATACTGTAACTCTGATTTGATACGAAGCGGAGCACTGTGGCTCTATGACTAAACAGTTATCATTGTTAGTTGGTGGCTGAAGAAGATGGTGTCTTGTGTAAAGTAAGAACAGGCTCTCCACAAAACATCAGGGGAGGGGAGAGGGGAGGCTCAGCAGCAATGCAGTTTCTCCTCCAGCGGGGTTCTTTATACTGGATTGTTGTTGGTTGCTCCCTGTGGTCTGTGACACACTGGGGCTGTTCTTGGACAAACCTAAGTTGTGCAGGGAGGGGCAGAGGAGGAGGCAGGAAGCTGGGATAATGATGCGGGTATGGTGCCACCAGAGGAGGTGGGGAGGGGGAGGGATGGGGGGGGGGGGGAGACAACAAATTAAAAAACCAGAAAACAACAAGGTGACGTTTAGGGGTCCCTTCTAGCCTGAGCCACCCCAGTGACGGTGCTGTCTATGCTTCCTTTCATGATGCATCCTGTGGGCTCAAGCAGGCTCAAGAAACACAGACATTCTCAACAACTTTTTGTTCATTCGCACAGTGATTATGTTGAGGAAAGTATTTTCAGCAGAGTCTGATATATCAACTCTCTAACAAGTCTCTGCTGACATTTCGTTTTTTTGTTGACCAGCTCAAATTAAGAAGTAAAAGTACATTTTTTTTTTTTAGAGAAGAACTTCTTCAGAATAGTTTTCATTGATTTTATGGTCTTTTTACCTTTAAGGTTCAAAATCAAATTTTTTTCCTTCCTTTTCACTTATTAAGGTGGTTAGCTAAATTGCTGAGATGGGAGCTCAAACTAAGTGCTGGAATCTGCAGAAGATTATTTTTTGCTATTAACAGTGGTTGATTTAGTGGTTTTCTGTGCATATACAATTACCCGTGCTCTCTTATGACAAATGTTGTGAAAAGCATATATGGTTTTGTTGTACATCAGTTTATCACAATGTTGTCATAGGTTGCAACAACATTTTGTTTTTTTGTATATTTTGTTTCCAGATCAAGTTTGAATTCAGCTTCCAGTTCCAGTTGTCACCTCCTTTCACACCCCAAGAAGAAGATTTTCAGTACATACAGTGTGCAAGCCTCATCAGTTTCGAGTTAGGGAAAATACAAAATTCAGACATTTTAGCGGCGGAATGGAGAACACTCGGTGGGAGCAATAGTTGCCCGTCTGTTTCCGTTCAGGGGTCAGATCCTGTGACCTCAAATTATCGGAGCTGCGCCAGTGACTACAGACAAAGGGAGACCAGTGATGGCACAGTGTGCTGTACGTACTCTTTATCATAGTTAAGGAGAGTATTCATATAGTGATTCAACACTCGATCTAAAAGGCTGTTATTATTTACATGAATTGGTAGACTGGTAACAAATCTTGGTTCTTTTTTTTAATTGAACCCAGAGAAACTGTATTCTGTTGTGGACAGATCATTATGTTACATTAACCTGCTGGTCATTTCTGAACTGAGTGATCTCTTTCATGCAGGTCGGTCAAGATAGAGAAGGCTTCCTCATACCCAACAGAATACTGCTTGCTTTAAAACACAGCATTTAGCTGAAGTTTTAAGGGAGCATTCAGAGATCTTCCATTTAAATGGTTCAAACTGCACAAGAGTGCTTGATTAATTTTTCATAGCAGTAAGTATGCAGCGACATACTCTGGCATTAATTAAAAGAAGGATGAGCCAAGTCACATCATGATGTGTGTGTTTTGCCCATCTCAGCTGGATAGATCATTAGGCCCATTTCATGTTGCACCTGGAATTCTTCAGTAGTTTGTAAAATCCATTTTGAGAATCTTTTTACTTGGAAGGCTGAAATGGTATGTAAAATCAGTTTTAAAAATCTTTTTCCGTGAATTTTCTCCCCAAATCATTGTGAACATTGAATGTAAAGGCTGTAACAATATTTTTTTTAAAATTTATTTCTGAATGAAGAGTGAGCGTTTTGGCATAAGTGAAATTATCACAGCAATCAAATGTTCATTGCACCTTGAAAGAGCTTCTTGTGATTGTCTTTCCTTTGTTTGAACCTACATAGTTTCCAGAACATGTCAAGTAAGTACTTTTTTCTGCACAAACTCAGTTTTTGGCTTAAGTAAATGTCTACAATCCAAGATGGTGAATGAAAATTGCACATTTAAGAGCAAAGTTGGTTTTCAATAGTTTTATCATTATGGTGTAAGATGAACTAGGTTTGTGAACAATTAAAGTACAATAAAGACACAAGATAATGTTCAAAGTAACCTTGATTTGAATACTCAGTACAAAACAGACATGTGAATTTTCAACAAATATGTCCTTCATATGTCAGAAATGAGTTCATTTTCAACAAATATGTCTTCTTCAGACGTCAAAGAATAGATATTAAATTGCACAAGATGTATTCCCTAAACTCTAGCCAGTATGAGAAAGGTTTGTGAACTGTAATGTTTGCACATTTAGAAATGGTCTTCAAAGAGAAAATAGGCAAACTGCCTTTCTGTAATTGTATGTTTTGCCAATAGCCTGATAGGTAATGAAATTAAACTCAAGAAATTTGCTGCCACACTGATAAAGGCCTAGAGAATAGAGAATTTACAGAATGGAAGTTGTCAAAAGGGAAATCTTCATCTGCAGTTCAGATAGGCAGCAATTAGCATTATATGGAATGAACAGTCACTGGAAAAGGGGGACCATGTCAAATGCATTCAGGCCATTCATAGTTCTTTGTGTGTGTGTTTGTATTGTTTAGTTTTTATGTTGAGCAAGATTAATTTAAGTTACACATTACCTGAATTCAGGAGTCTTAAGTCCTCTCATACTGATTATTTTTTTTTCTGTGGATATGTGTGTGTGTGTGTGTGTGTGTGTGTGTGTGTGTGTGTGTGTGTGTGTGTGTGTGTGTGTGTGTGTGTAGGGGTGTATTTTGTTGTTGTTTTATCATTCCTCCTATCTCTTTTCATTCCATATACATTTAATCCAGTCTTCTGAATTATATTAAATAGGTTATCTAATAGATAAGGTACAAGATAAACAAGTGGATGATTCCTGCAAGGATCAGATCATTTATGACATGTTTTCTACCTGTTTCTGCAGCTGTATCTCTCTTATAGATTGAGTTCTCACGTATCAACAAGAAAGGCACTGTCAAAAAGACAGGATTCGTTGCAGTCTGTGTATTCAGTACAATTTACTATAGAGACAACAGAAACACATTTGAATGCTAGTATAAGTGGAAGTCAAGCCCTCTTTTCTTCTTTTTTTTGTGAGCAACTGAAATTTAATGAATAGAATAACAGCCACAAAGTATTGAACCACATGATAATGAAGTAGCATAAATCTTGAGAAAATCTGCTTTGAGATTAGAATACTGCATGAGTATGTGGGTGGGTGTGTTTGTGTGTGCATATGTGCATGCATGCATGTGTGTGTGTGTGTGTGTGTGTGTGTGTGTGTGTGTGTGTGTGTGTGTGTGTGTGATTATGGTTGTATGTGTGTGTGTGTGTCAGTACATACTGGTTCTTTTATACATACACTTCGGGGAAGGAGCTTCCAAGCTTACATTTCATCTCAGAGACTTCAATGAGCCTATGACTTTTGATCATTTACTTCAGTGCCAACGAGTATATATGTACATTTAAAATCTGTATGTGTGTGTGTGTGTTTTGCAGTGCCATGCCCCCCTGGTAGTAGCAAGAATCCTAATTCTGGGGAATGTGAGCGTGTGTCCAGTGGGTCAGTACTGGGTGGAAGATTTGCCTCCTAGGTATAGCAGATGTATCGACTGCTCAAGGGGTCGGCTGACAGACACTGAAGGCAGCATTGGTGAAGATTCATGCTTTGGTAAGGAGGAATTATTATCATGTGATTTTTCTGATGCTTGCTGCAAGGCTGTTTTTGCTGATCAAAGTTTGGTTTAAACAAAGTCTGGTTTGCATAGCAAAATGTATGATATGGGCTTCCACACACTATTGTACAAGCATGCACACACACACACACACACACACACACACACACACACACACACACACACACACACATACACTCACTCACTGGCTTACTCACTCACTCACTCACTCACACATACACTCACATACACACTCACTCACTGGCTCACTCACTCACACTCTCTCACACACACACACACACACACACACACACACACACACACATACATACACACACACACACACACACACACACACACACACACACACACACACACACGCACACACACACACGCACACACACACACACACACACACATACATATTACTGGTATACATATATTCTTGTGCACATGTACACATACACAGACAAGTCCACCCTATACTTCCTTTCTCCATTTATGCCTCTCCATCCAGCTCCCTCTCTCTGGCCTCTCCCCTTCTTTGCCCTTTTCTCTCCTCTCCCCACTTACATGTTTGCATATGAACACTTAACACTAACCCCCAGTCTCCCAGTATATCCTGTGCATCCCCCCCCCCCCCCCCCCCCCTTGTCTGGGGAGGGGGAGATGATAGGGGAAACAAATCATAAGTAAACAGTCAACTGACAACAAATAAAAGGAAACCTAGCAGTACTGTGGGCATATCCTTGGCCACAATAGCTAAAGAAGTGTGCTGTCTATTTTTCAAAGCATTTTTCTCTTGTTTACATGTAAATACATAATGAAATATATATTAATACATGAAAAATATGTTTAGATATGTGTGATGCAACACACATACACACATACACATGCATGCACACACACACACACACACACACACACACACACACACACACACACACACACACACACACACACACACACACACATACATACACACACATACACACACTATCATCTTTCTTTACCTGTTTGTGGCATTACTACGGTGCCATTCATTCTGGCCATTTCATACGCAGCCACTTCCAGGCTCATTGTTTTGAAGCCTCTACGCTGGAAGTCAGCCGGGAGCAATCAGTCTCAGGTTGTCTGGTTGTCATTTTGGTAGTGCTCAGCAGTGCCTGTTCAGACCCAGCATACACAGGACACTTACTTCTTCAAGGACTCCTATTGTTGACAGTAATTGGTTGTTTTTAGGAGGGGATCAGCTAAATTGCGTGTCTCCTCCTGAGGGCATCACCATGTTCATCCAGCAACAGTCCCCATAGATTTGATGATACTGACAGCTTTGATATGACCTCACTGTGGATGTTGACATGGAGAGGAAATCATTACTAAGGTCACCACAAGTGCATGACATCAAGGTCTTGCAGTTTGAGACTTTCTGAGGAGCAGTGAGAATGAGGATGGTCAAGGCGATAGTTGAGTTCCTTTCTGGTCTGAGATTACATGACAGGCTGAACTCCACGCTCCCTTTCATGATATCAACCAGGCCTGGAAGACACGCGCCCCTGCAGTGTTGGTCAGAAAAAGTTGTGCAACACGATGAGAGATACTTTCATGAGTGGATGAAACTTGATGGTATGCCTCCAGCCTTCCCATTGTGAACCCAAAGCACAATCAACTCTGGGTAGGGGCCAGCCAAGGCAGAAAGTTCCGCAAGTAAATGCCTCTGGTGAGATTTGAATCCAGGACTTTGCAACCTTCATCTTTAACACAAATGATATGCCAGTTCAGTTTACCATACACATAAAATAATGCAGTAGTCCTGTCAGCCATGTATTGTGAATTTGCTCAGATTTATGCGATGGCAACTTCGTGTCTGAGACGGGTCTACCCCCCTGCAGTGAATGTACTGGAAATTCTTTTGCTGTCAATGGCACCTACTGCCATCCCTGTCCTAGTGGCACACTAGCTTTACGCAGAGAAAATCCCCTCGTCGCGGACTGTGAAAGTAAGTCACCAGTTCTCTTGTCTGTGTGCTGTTGATAACCTTTAACATGCTTTTCTTGGATGAAAAATCTGTGTGCATGCACAAAGTGAGTGTGCACCCATAAAGTGTGCATGTATGGCTGGCTGTATGACTGTGTATATTGAAGGTGCATTTCATGTGTGTGATGTTTGGGTGTGTATATGAACAAAATATGAGATGCATCGTGTGTGTGTGTGTGTGTGTGTGTGTGTGTGTGTGTGTGTGTGTGTGTGTGTGTGTGTGTGTGTGTAAGTGCATGCATCAGAGTGTATAGTTGCATATTTCAGGTATATTAGGAGGAACGGAGGTGTTGTTTGTACATTTATGCTTAGATATGTGTGCATTCATAAATGCATGTGTTACCATATATAGGATGAAATTTGTAGTGTGTTTGGTATATGTGTATGTTAAAGACTTATTTTTTGTTTGTGTATATCTCTGTGTGCATGTGTACCTTTGAGATTGTGTGTGTGTGTGTGTGTGTGTGTGTGTGTGTGTGTTTGCTTTGCATGTGTCAGAGATAGAGAGAGAGAGAGTGTGTGTGTATGTGTATGTGTGTGTGTGTGTGTGTGTGTGTGTGTGAGAGAGAGAGAGAGAGTAAACATTTGGTAGACTTGCTTACATTTGTTTGTTTGTTATTTATGTTTCATGGGGTGGTTGCATAGTTAAATTCATGTGACCATTTTGGATCACCTGCTTATTTTCCATGTTTGTGGACCAACCTGCTGGCGATGTTCACTTTAGGTGACTTATGAGTCGGTTGTTTTGGTGTGATGATTCACAAATTAATGTGATTTTCATTTTCAGTGGGAGAGAATTTTTTTATGCCATTTATTCTGGAAAAAAAAAGTCTTGATAGCAGTCTTGTACAAGAGGTTCAGATACTTAAAGATAGCATGGGTCTTTTGCATTCAAAGACGTATCCAAAGACGTATCCATTAACTGAAAAAGACATGTGGTTTTAATTTTAGCTGGCTGTGTTCAGTGCTCATTGCTTGCTCCATTCTGGTCATCACCTGATCGAAAGAGAGGGAGAGAGAGAGTGTGTGTGTGTGTGAGAGCCTTCATTTTAGCATAATGTTGATGGTTTTGATTGGGTTTTAGCTGTGCTAGCTTCTGCAGGACACAGAACCACAGCAGATATTAGGATAATGTCAGGATGTCATCGGTTGTACGACAACACCCCCCTCTCAGGATAATGAGGCAGAATAGGCAAGGCAGGGTGTCAGTCTTTGATAGCATCCACAGTGCCTTGAGAGCCTGTCACTGTGTTGGATGGGGATGACTGCTGGTCCTTTGCACCTCACTTTGGCTTGTCATTGTATTGGAAGGTTATGATAGCTAAACTTTGAGACTAAATTGTTTATATTCATTAAACTTAAAGGGCACAACAGCTATTTTTTTTTTAACCTTGTTATAGCTTGTCAAGAATTCAAACGGTATGATAACTAGTCAGTGTGGATATAATAGAAAGTTATGGACCTCATTGTGGTTTATCATTATTTTAGGTGGGAATGACAGCTAGTATTTCAGATTTCACTGGTTTGTTACAGCATTTGATGAGGATTAAAGCTGGGTTTTTTTTGCTCTTTTTTTCTCTCCGTCATTGTCAAACACTGAGGCATGTACTGATTTAAGGGAGTGTCTGTTTTTGTTTATGACCTCTCAATAATAGGTGGTATTATGTCTGTCTGCACAGGTCTTGAAGGTAACAGAGGTGCAAAGAACAAAGCAACTGGTTTAGTGTTTTCTGATCCAGAGTCTCAAGCTCAAAAGTTTTGATAATCTTGGTTCACTCAGTAGAGCAGCTTTTTAGGGAGTAGGTATTGGAGACAGGCAGGTGAAGGCATGATGCTGTTCAGCTATGAAAAGGAAAAGAAGCCATTTAAATCAAATCGGGGAAACCAATTTTAAACTATGATGAAGGAATGGAAATCCCATCCAAGTATTGAACAGGACACAGGAGCTGCATCTCTTTCAGTATAGACAGACAAACAAATAGAATTCTGCGTTAGAACAACTAGAATTCTGCGTAAGCTTTCAAGCGCTCATCTGTACTCCTTCAGCACCTGTCTGGGGTGTGCTGTGATATACAACCAAATCTTGATTTTTTTTTTCATTGCTAGTGTTTTTGCTGAGTCAGAAAACACTAAACCAGAATCATTAAACCAGTGTCTGGAAATATCTTGTCTTCTTATGTTGCTGATAAAGCCTCCAATCTTTTGTGAAATAAAGCTTCAATTTTGAGATTGTGTCTGAACTTTACTCTCAGAGGTCTTTTCATTTCATGCTGGGTTTTTTTTTGTTTGTTTGTTTTTTTTTTAGATTTCTTCTCCTGCTCTTCCTTTGATTAACCCTCAGATCTTGGTGCTTCCTGGGGAAGCAAGAAACTAAACGGTTCTTTCTCATACATAGAAGAAACTCTGTGTGATTGTGGAAAGGAGGTGGGGATGAAAGGGGTAAAGGATTCAGGCAGAAAAGAGAGAGGGAGCATGCAGAACATGTGATACTTTGAACTATTCCGGGAGCAAAGATCTTGGGAGTTCAAGCAAAGTTGGTTCGTGGTTTGTGTCATGGGTCCTTCTTTTGGGTATTAGTGGTGCACAGTGAAGGATGAGGAGTCAGGTAGAAGCCTATTTGTGTGTGTGTTAGCAGCATTGTTGATTGATTTGTTCAGGTTTTTTGTTTGTTTGTTTTTTTTTTTGTTTTTTTTTGTTTTTGTAAAAGTGACTTTCTCTGCATCATTTCAGTCCATTTTGTCAGATCTTGTCAATCATTGGTAGCTCTGAGCAGATTGCATAGATATAAACAGATTTTTTTTTTCCACATCCCCTGTCTCATGTTAGCTGAATTAGTCCATGCTGCTATTTCCAGCTGCGCCATACACAGCCACATCCTGATATTGTTGTAAGTCTCAGTGTCAGCTGTCCCAACCATTGTGTCATCATGAGGTGACTCGTCATTTGATGATTCACTTTGATGGTGTTCAGTGATGTTGTTCTGATCAGGACACCACGTATTATGTTCTGTTGTGATAGTCGTCATGGACCTTGCTGGACACGGCACAACCTCCCACTCTCATCGTCCTGTGGAGGGCATCATGATGGGATCATTGATTCCCCATGTATCTGTGGACTTGTAAGACTCAAGCTTACCAGGGGAGGGGGGGGGGGGGGGGGTATGGAAACTGAGACCATCAGGAGAACAGATCATTATAGGTCATAGGCAGGCCCCAGCCTTGAGACTTTTTGTGATGAACTATGAGGATGAGGAAAATGCCATGTTGTTCTGGTTTGGTCTCAGACTTCATAGACAGGCCCCAGTCATGAGACATTTTATGATAAACTATGAGGATGAGGAAATGCCATGTTGTTCTGGTTTGGTCTCAGACTTCATGACATGACTGTACTCTGGTTCTTTCTTCCGCATCATATCCCAAGAGAGCCTGTAAGATCACTCCGAATTAAAACTGTATCTTATTTTGTCCGGCTTGTGATCTATTGATCAAACAGGTTAAGATATAGTTGAGGCATCAGTTGTTAAGTTCTCTTACAGAGGCTAATCGATCTGTTGATTATGTAACGTCTCTTCATGCATCTGTGTGTAATTTAATTTGCATTTACTGAGTACTGGTTTGTGATGGTTCTTCAGCATTGGCTGTGTGTGGGTTGGACCATGAAAATTCAATTAGGATTTCCCAGCATGTGCTTGTACATGAGTTGAACTGTATGTAATTGGACAGTCTTTTAGAACTTATATTGGTATGCTTATTTAAAATCACAGTGTATTGAACTGTTAAGTCTTCATTTAGGACTTTTTAGACCAAGTATGATAGCATAGTGTTGATTTAAGGTGATATTTTCCAGAGAAAATATGCACATACGAAAGGAACCCAGGCAAACTGAACACAGGAGATCCAGTTCAGCACTATAATGGTATAACACTTCAGATGTGTAAAGACTTATGTGATCAGTGGGAAAACCTGCCGGGACATTTCTCTGAGTGTGTTGGTTTCAACTATGAAACCAGCAATGGGGAGTGCTTTTTGTTTGACAAAAAGCTCGTGGTAACAAGCAGTGGATCCATTGAATACTATGACCGTCTCTGTCAACCGAGAAATCTAGAAGGTGAGCGAGAACAAGATCTCATTTATGTGCTGCTGGGTTGGCATGCTTGCCTGCACTGTCTTGTCTTGCACAATGCACGTTTTGTCGGAGCAGAAACATTTGTCGTGGTTAACATGCTTGCTGAGATTGGCATTGTTATGTGCATACCTATGCAATACCTTCCCGGTGCCTGTTGCATGAAGATGTATTGGATTTGCTAGCTTTAACAGAAGTGTTTTGTTGAAGCTTTTGCATGTGGATGTATTGCTTAATCTTGTTTCAGATATTTTGCATTTGGGTGCATTTGACACTCAAGTTTCAACCAGACTTTTTCGCACAAATTTTTGCATGCGGAGATATTACTTACATGTTTAAGTAGGAATTTTTTCCATAAAGATTCTGCGTGCAGATGAATCGCGCTATGCTTGTTTCAGCAGGAATATTTTTGTGAAGTTTTGCATGCAGACGTATTGGTTATAACTTGTTTCAGCAGAAATGTTTTGCTCAGGGTGTAATTGTCACTGCTTTCTTTGTCAGGAAGATTTTGCTCGCAGCTTTTTTTATAGACAGAAAATGTTTTGACATGGTATTTCTAGCTCAGAGTTTTTCACCTCGGTGCTGCTTTTTCAGAAAATTATGCTCCTTGGCAGAGATGTATTCAAATTCATCAGCACATGATTGATTATTGCGATGACTGCTTTTCATTTAAATAATCATAAATGTCTGTTGTAATGAGAAAGAACTTTGAAACAGAATGGATTTAATATAATGTTTAAATGTTCTAAAAGTGTTTATATTCCTTTTGTAGTGGTTTTGCTTGTTATTTTTCAAATTGTAAGCTTGATGGAAATGTCAATTAGACTGAAGGAAAGAATGAAGCTGTTACAGTTATGGATGTGATCAGGATAATAGCTACAACAATATCATGGATGATAAAAATTGTAATGACATCTTTGGCAAGAAAAATACTGACAATAATGATAAGTTCATAGCTATCATACCAAGAAGATCTTCAACGATAAAGATAATGATTATAACAACTGCAGTGTGAAAAACATCCTGTATGTAGTGAAGAAATTTATGTATGTGTGTTTCATGTCATCTGTGGATATAAGATTGGCAGCGCATCTAGATCTGTTAAGTTCAGTTCATATTCTTGAAGAACTGTACACACAAGGTCCAAAAATGATTTTTCTGTATTTCTATAGTGCAATGGAAAATGACCTGAGTAATGCTGTGTTTTTTACTTGTGACATCCATAGCTCACAACATATTGTGCAAATACAAGTACTCAGAGAAGTTCCACACCAACCAGAATGCACACTGACTGTTCATCTCTCTGACTTAAAGCAAAATGTTCATTGGATGTTCAGTTTTCTTTAACTGAAAGCAAAAAGTTAATTGGATATTCGATTTTTTGTTATAATTAAATAAAAAATGTTCACTGCATGTTGTGTTTTCTTGTCACTAAAAAAGCAAAAGTTGGGGGGAGGGAGGGTGGGGGTATTCTGTTTTCTATGATTTAAAAAAAAAAAAAACGTTGTTGGGTGTTCAGTATTCTATTTTTAAAAAGTTGAAACATTTATTCGATATTCAGATGCTGTTAGTTACATTCAGTGTCAGAGTCCACCTACACCAAATGCAATATTGCAGACAGAAATATTTAGCTAATATTCAGTTTTTTGTGATTATTTAACGGCTTTGCTTCAAACAGACTACATGTTTTTCCCATCTTTCATTTTTCCATTCTCTGTGCTCATTCTTCGTTTTAATACCAGCTAACATATGTTATTAACTTCTAGTTATGCTTTAGAAACTCAGTGTCTTTTTTAACTGCATATTTTTATAAGCTCTAACCTGTTGTTTATGCACTTGATTTTAAAAGATTTTTTAAAAACAGAGGTGGAGGGATAGCAAAACCGGAGAATGTGTAATGGATGGATGAGAGCGAGTGTGTCCATTTTCCTGTTTGTATCTTATCATTACACAGAACAGAAGATGACATTTACAAATGAATGGGATCAATCTACATCAACTGTTACTTCACTTTGAAAAAGAAAATGAAAATGTGTGTGTGTGTGTGTGTGTGTGTGTGTGTGTGTGTGTGTGTTTGTAACATACGTATGTATGTAATTACGATTGTCAGGTATTGCATTTTATATGGTTTAGAGTGTTTTACTTATCAAATAAAGTATTCAGTTTTAACATCAGTGATGAAAATTAGAATTGCATAAGGTACCTTTTTTTTTACCACTGAATGTGCTATCATTATAAAGAAATGTGCAGAAGAAGGTATGTAAAAAAAAAATGTGTGACATAAATCATAGTTTAATTTTTTGTGATATCAAGACTGTTATATTCATATTAGCTGCTACTGTTACTGATGAGCAATCATTTTAATATTGCTAAAGGAAATCAACATTCTTATGACCTTTCATAGTTGTGGTTTTCCTATGTACAAAAATGTTTCACAGCTTTTCGTATCCTTATTCTATGATTGTTCATCAAGTCATTAAAACTTCTGGTCATTCAAGCCCCTTTTGTGTTGAATTATCTCCCAGATAAACTGAGATTCCCTGGTTCTCTGCTCTCTTTTAAAATCAAACCTGGAAACTTTCCCTGTCTAAACTGAACATGAAATGAGGCAGGGAACAGTAAACAATAAAGAAGTAGGGTAACTCTTGCTCCTATAAGAAAACCTAACTCAGAGTAACTTTTATTCAAGACTGGCATAGCCTTTTAAACGTGAATAAAGTCAGACAAATACAAAGATGAACAATCTAATAGTAGGGGAAAACAAGCGCAGGCCAACAACCACTTCGTCATCACAGTAATGACTTGGCAAAGATTTGAACTTAAGGGGGGGGGGGTTAAAGATGAAGAAAATGGGAACATAAAATTAAGAAAATATATTTTAAATATAAAATTCTTCACTAGCTGCATGAGGAAACCATCGTAATCCCTCTCGAAGGCAGATTAATTTGTATTGCCTGCTCCTAGGCCTTTCGTCCGCTGGATCGGACTCATCAGGCCATGTCTCCCTATCGAATTGAGAGATGGGGAATGGTGAAGAGAAGGTGTAAAAGAGTAAGTCGGGGTTGTGGTATGCTTGAATGTGGTTTTGGTGTTTTATTGCTGCATGTGTTTTTTTGTATTGCTGGTTTTTCTTTTTTATTTGTTTTGTAGTTTGATGTGTGACTTCATGGATGAAAGTTTGTTGACAGAAAATAAGAGTTTTTTTTTTCCTTTATTAACATAGCATAGAAGTAGAATGAATGGACTGATTGCTAATGTAATTGATATTAATCTTTAACCTGAGTTAATGATAGATTGATCGATTATATGATTGATGTTAAGCCTCAACATAGGGTACTTATGGATTGATTTATTGTATAATTGATTTACAAGTTGATTCACTGATTGATGAAACATACTAGTTGTGCTAATTCATCTTGAAGACAACAATCTTAAAAAATGGCGATTATAACCATTTACCATCGCACAAACCTCACAGAATTTTTTATGTGGGTGTTTTTCTACACAAGCATTCTCAGAAACATGTTTCAGAAATCAGTTCTGTAAATGCAAGGAAAAAAATGTGTTGACATGTGTTAGTATGCTTGTTTTCGTGTACACCTGTTTAAGTACTCTGTGTGTGTGTGCATGCATGCATGTGTTTGTGTATATGTTCACAGACTTGGAAAAGTGAGAATGCGTGTGTTTGTATGTGTATGAGCGTGAACAGTCTTGTTTTTATATGTCAAGGATTGTAAATAGGAAGGTGGAGGGGTGGGGTTAGGGGTGGAGACAGAGAAGTTAGGGAAACAGAAGGCAGTAATTTGTGTCTGTAGCATATTGTGCCATCATTTATCACAATAATGATTGAAAATGTGCAAGCGCTTTATCAGTATATACCTAGGCTAGGATTCACTAATCTAAGAGCCAACAGAGGACTTGCTGCCTGATGATTCTGCATAAACAGATAGGAATATGCTCACACTAGACACAGCATCAGTGTCTGCTCATGTTAAATTGTCATGTTCAAAGTCAGCTTTCATCTCCATGTAAATTTCTGCCTATGTCTTGAGTAGGTTTCATCAGCTGTTCTCTGTCTTGCTTAACAGTAATACTATTGTTTTAATCTCTTGTAAATAATTTAATATTATATTTAATTGATTCTGTGGCAAATATGTAGGAAGTGAAGTTTAATTTAAAAAAAAAAAAAAAAACATGGCTATGATTCTCTCAACTGCAATAGCAAAAGAAAGAAAAAAAAATGGTAGCTAGTCCCAGCATCAGCTCTCTCCAACATTTGACATTTTGTCCTTTTTTCAAATGCTTCTCATTGCAGATTGCTTCTGCGCTCACAAATGTCCTGCTGGAAAGTACTCTAGCACTGGCCATGAGCCGGATTGTCTCCCCTGTCCTGCGGGTTTCATCAACAACGATGAGGGCGCCACCTCCTGTCAGGAATGCCCTAATGGACAGACAAGTCTGATCCAATATGGCACATCATGCTTTGATGGTACAGTCTTAAAGAAAGAGAGCAAGAGAGAGAGAGAGAGAGAGAGATGGAAGGGGAGATCTGATAAGAAATGGCAGGAGGAAAAATATAGCTCGGGGTGAAAAAAGAAGAACAAAAAACTGTAGTGTGTGGATTAGGGTATGAATGAAGGAATCCATGTGTTTGTATGGTGAGTGGAAAAAGGAGGGAAAAGATTGGTTGACTCGTATGTGTGTGTGCATAAGTGGGGGGGGGGGGAGGTGCTTGACATGTGCATGAGAAGACTGAAATATTGCAGTTTTACTGAAGAAAAGACCAAAGCGCAAACATCATGTTTAGTTGCATAGTCATTTTTCTTTCATTATTCTCATGTTGGTTGTGATTTGGGAAGTATTGTCTAGTAAACATTTTTATGTCTGTTTGTGATGTTTGAAGAAAACAGATTTTTGTCAAGAATACACTTGTCTCTTTCATAGTGTGTAAGAAATAAGCATTCATTTTCACTGTACTTCTTTTTATTTATTTGTATTTTGGCCTGACTTGTTTGGGATGTGTGTAGAGAGGAGAGGAGGGACACACACACACACACACACACACACACACACACACACACACACACACAAAGAAAGCACATACTACATATATGTGTCTGTCTTCTTGATCTGAATTCAAATCCACAGGTTTTGTCTGATCTTCATCAGATTTGACGAGCTGCCCCATTAGTATAACTGGCAGAACAGAGTAAATCCTTTTGTGCTAGACAGTCGCAATTTCAGTGCGAAGATACTGTGAGGTGAAGCAATGTCGGGATTCAAAGCATGTTTGAGGGACATAGCTGTGATCAGATCGATGACAAAGGTAATCTCTCCCCCCTGATTTTCCAAATGTTGACACAGGAGATAAGAGAGGAGAGGGATGAGGGGGAGACAGAGACAGTAGCGGATGGAGTGCAGGGGAGGGGTGAGGCTGAAGAGGTCAGAGATAAAGGGGTACACAGTAAAAGAAAGGGAGGTAAAGCGGAAGGTAAGGGAGGGAAGGGAACGGGGGAGGACAAGCATAACTTGAAGGAGCCGGGGAAGAATGGGTGAAATGACTAACGTATGTTTGTGTGTGTATATACAGATGCATATATATATATACATGTATGTGTAACACACACACACACACACACACACACACACACACACATACACACACAGATATAAGTAAATACATAAAGTCCAATAAAAGAAGTATATGGTACTATGAGAACAACATTAGAGTTGTCAGAAAGGTTCTTTAAGATACATTACTGACATTGTTTTGTCTTTTGGGTGTTACATCTGAGAAAAATACAGAAGACCTTACAGTTTTGAATGTCTCTTGATTGTTCAGTTGTTACCCAGAGTGAACACAACCCTGATTACCAAACTCTTTGCCTTGGTCTCTTTACTTTCCTAATTCTGGTGTGTCTGTGTGTGTGTGTGTGTGTGTGTGTGTGTGTGTGTGTGTGTGTGTAGGGAGAGAGAGAGAGAGACATGTTTAAAATGTGGAAGAGATTGTATTGTAATATTCAAAGGAAATTACACTGGTATGGGAGCAGATTTTTTGTAATTCATGTTTATTGCATACCATGTTTATTACATCAGTCGTGGTATGCTTTGTGAGGGAGAGAAGGGACTAGTTCCATTGATCTAAACCTTTCACAATGGGAGACAACTCTGCTAACATCACACCCATTTTGTGGCTGTTCTAAGCAGTGCTGCTGGCTTCGGAGACTGTTTTGAGATAAGTGTGGTATTCTTCTTCTTCTTCTTCTGCATGCGCAGGTGATACTCCTGCACACACTTCTTGTGTAGACAGGCAAGGATTAATCCCATCTACACAACAAAGGGAGTGGAGTTTTGTGTGTGTGACAGGTTTTTATGCTGCCATTAAGGCAGCCATACTCCAGCTTCAGGGAAGGTGCAGGCTATGTGTAACATGTCATCCAAACCAGCCACCAAACTGGCCTTCTCTTCAAAAGTTGGTGATGGGATTTTATATGTGTGCAAGATGTTATGTGTGCGTTCACACACAGAACCTTGGTTCATTGTCTCATTTGAAGGACTGTATGGGAAATGGAGTCTGAACCAATGTTAACTCTGAGGAAAAAAAAAAAACCTGTGTACCGAAACAGCTCAGCTGAGATTCAAACTGGCAACTCCAGGATCACCAAGATTACAAGTCTGGCGCTCTACCACTGAGCTATTCTGGCTCCAGTGTGATATTCTGATCTTGCTTTTTTTTCTATCATCTTCTATGCCATTTCACTGGCATTACCATCATGTCACTCACTCTGGCCTCTTGTTCTTAGCCACAACCCGGCTTATTCATCAGCAACCCTGGTGCTGGCAGTCCACAGGGAGTGGTCAGTGTTGGGTTATCATCAGGCAACCCACCAGAGGAGACACTGCACTGCTTTCAAGTTATGTCAGTGGTGTTCAATGGTGCCTCTTCTAATCCAACATATGCAAGATTCTACCTCCTCAGCTCCCTACTAATAACTATGAATGCTTGTTTGTGGAGCTGGCGAATCTGAGCATCCCACCTACCCCGCCTCAGAGGGTGCCACCATGTCCGTCAAACAACAATCTCATGAACTTGCCATCTCTGACAGAAACTCACCAAAGGTATAGATGTGGAAGGGAAATTGAAGTTGAGATCACCATGAGAGCAGGGCTTCAAGGTCCACAGAATTTGGGACTTTCTTTTAGTTTGCATGTTTTTACTGTTTGATGAAGATGATGAAGAAGATCTGAGATTGCACAGCAGGTATTTACTCAGCACTTTTATGATGTATCTTGGTGTCAACCAGGCCTGAGAAATACAGACACCTGCATTGCTGGTCAGGAAATTTAACTAATACATTCAGAGACATATTGATTAAGGAAATGAAACTTGACTGTGCAGTTCCAGTCTCCCCATTTGAGCCTATAGCAAACTCAGCTCTGGCTAGGAGCTGGTCAGGGCAGACAAATCACACAAATAAATGTTTCTGGTGGCAATCAAACCCAGGACCTCCCAACCAGGAATTCGCCATGCTGATGCATCACCATTTTGGCTGGTTAATCTCTCGTCTATAAAATGAACATGTTCTGCTACCAACCTTCCTTTTGGTATGTTGGTACTTGTCTGGACAGGTAAATGTTTTCCTACTAAAAAACAGGTAAGATATATTTACCTTTCCAAATACAAGGATTCTCTCCCTCCTCCGAGCTTTTCTTGAGAAAAGGTGGTGCAGAAACTAACTGATAAATAATAAAATGGAAAGGATGTGTTGTTTCTTGAGATTACTCTGGGACCTTAGTTGAGGTAGGACAGATTTAGCTCCTTTCTGTCACAGAATTTAAGGGGAAACCTGATTGGGTAAAATATTGTTTGCGCAAGACAGAATAAGGCGCTTGTATATACAGGTAAGTACATCGAAAAGCTACTTTTAATAGGAAAATTCTTTTTCAGAAGACTTGTTTTCTTCTTTTTTTTGAGCAAAGGGGAGGGGAGGTGTTTTTCGTTTATAAAGATTGTGTTCTTGTTTTTCAGCTGAAGATTCCACTTCTGTTTTATTTAGAGCATTGTTATGCTTGGATATGAAACTGTAAGAAAAATGTTATTTTGTTTCCAGCTTCATATCTTTGTGGAAATTGTAGGAACAGCGTAGCTGCACTGTCCCATTCCATGAAGCTGTTTGCACATGCTTACCAGGTTGGTGTGTGTATGTTTATGTGGGTATGTTTAGTTGTGTGTATGCAGTATGGTGTTTGTATGTGAGTGAGTGTGTTGTTGGCAATGCCTCTCTGTGCTGTTCTTGTGTTGTTGGCAATGCCTCTCTGTGCTGTGTCTTATGTTGCATGCATGTGTAAGTTGTGTCTATGTGCTAATATCCAGTGAATATCTGTTCAAAAGATTGAATACTTGACAACAACAACAAAAAAGTATCCAACCAACCAAACAACTAGCAAAAAAAAAAAACCGACAGCAGAAAGTGAATGAATATTTTCACACACACACACACACACACACACACACACACACACACACACACACACACACACACACTCACACACATACGTACATGAAGCAGTGCATAAGATGATGATATGTATGTGCATTTGCAGTGCTTGTATGTGTGTGTATGTATGTGTGTGTGTGTGTGTGTGTGTGTACATGCACATGCATGATCTGGTATGCTTGATAAGTGTGTTAGAGTTGTGATTATTGCACACTTATATAAGCGTACATGTATGTTTTTAGTAAATGTGTGTTTTTTTATGTGTCATTTTACAGAAAATGCATAACATTCCAGGCTATAAAAAGTATGCCAAACATACGTGGTGTGTAGCATATCCATAGCTGATTGAATGCCAGATCCACTGTCTCCCCATTGTTGACTCACGTGCAAAACTAAATGAGATTTTATGATCAACCAGTTTCAATTGTTCATGTTTGTAGGGGTAGGTGGAGAAGGGGATGGTGGAGGGGGTTCATTTTAACATTGGCATTTTGCTCAGCAATTACGAGTGGTATCAGAACCAAACTCAACAGAACAGCAAATATGGATAAGACCTGACAGCTATACCCTGCGTGAAATTGTCGCTGAAGGGTTCTTCATCTGAGAAAGTTTTCAGCTGTGGTGCCAACGGTTTTTTATTTTGTTTAATTGTTTGGTTTTTTTTTTTTTTTTTTGTTTGTTTGTTAGAAATTGTGATGGTTACAATGTCAGCTTTTTGTTGGAGAATATACTTGCAATGGCATCTTTATCAGCAAGATGACACAAAAAGGACCATACTGATTTTACTGAAATTTGGTGAAAAGGTGGAACTGGCCCAAAGTCTGACTAGCCAGTTCCGGTGTCAATCTCTTTTACGGCTCTCGATCAGAGGGTAGATCAGAATTGTTTCAATCATGGAAGAGTAAAGCTCTCTCCTGAGTGCCTTCTGACATTGTTTGTGTCGTGTAGGAGGGATTGACCTCCTCGGCTGTTCCAAGACTGGAATATCAAGAATGGGATTTACCATTAAAATGTTGAACATTTTTTGCGCAGGCAGTTGGTTGTAATTGTGTTCAAATGGAAATTATCTTCAGTTGGAAGCCATCAACTTTAGGACATATCACTTCTGTGAATAGTAAAAGGTCTGATAATTATGGCGTTATGATAATGATATAAAGTTATTTAGCATATCAGTCAGGTATTTTGCTCTAAGCGCTTTACAAAAGAAACAAGTAAAATCAACTGTATCAAATACACCTCTTCAGACCTTTTTTCCCCCCCCCCCCCCCCCCCCACCTTCCATTAGACGCTTGAAAGCATGCGCATACCAACACATGCCCACACATACATATGTACACAACCTCCAAAATGGTGAATTTTTAAGAATGGATTAGTCTATGAAAAGAATGCAAAATTGAGCTGTCCCATTTTGACACTAAATCTCATCATTTCAGTAAAATTAGAATGTTCTGCGACAACATTGCTTTTTACAACAGTTTTACACTTAAGTGGTATGGAAGTCTACGTGTGAAATGTTGCTTTTATTTTATGAATCAACTATACAAATGGTCTATATTATTTTCAGATGTTTCTGACAGTAAAAATATGCTTGAATGTATGTAGAAACAAACTGGGTTTTACAAAAGTAGTGGGGTTTCTTTCCAGTTGTTTTAGGGATTAGTAAAAAGGGAAGTCCATACACATGTGCAAGCACATACATATACAAACACATGCACACACTCATGTGCATGCACATATAAACAAACACATGCGAGTGTGTGCACACACGCGCGCGCGCGCACACACACACACACACACACACACACACACACACACACACACACACACACACACACACACACCACACACACACACACACACACACACACACACACACACTGTACAGACTGGCGTGAATGGAATTTTATGGTCATGAGGATAGCTTGGAAGTTAGATTTGTTGAAACAGGTCAGTTTTTGAAGTCAGGTTTAAAATAGTGAGTACGAGTGCAAGGCTTCAGCATTCATAGAATTGAAGGCAGTTTCTTTCATATTGAGTGATCATGATGTGAAAGGGCTCTGTTTTGTTTTTGTCTATACTGCTGAGTAAACAACTGAGTAAATGATAATTACTACTGAGTAAGCTGATAGTTACTTCGAATAACATTTAGGATAGACAGGTCGATCTGTATTAGGTTTCAAAGTGGAGTAGTTACTCCAAACATAACATTTAGGGTAGACAGGTCGATCTGTATTAGGTTTCAAAGTGGGGTAGTTACTCCAAACATAACATTTAGGGTAGACAGGTCGATCTGTATTAGGTTTCAAAGTGGGGTTGTTACTTCAAACATAACATTTAGGGTAAACATTTAGGGTTTCAAAGCAGGGAGACAGCTGGTGGAAATTAAAACAAGAGCAAAAAAGAAAGTCTGCGCTGCCAAACTAAAGAACAATGAAATTCCTAAACAAACACAGCATGTTTCAACCTGTTTTTGGTCTTCTTTTGGCAAAAATTTCAGGAAAGTGAAAATGAAGGACAGTCACTTATCTCATTGAACTGGGTGCAGAAGTTGGTCTTTGGCAAACAACCAAGCCACAGAATGGAATCAAAGCTGAAGGGGAGGCAACATGCGTCAAAACAAACAAAAATAATGACCTTTTTTTTGTGATTGTTAATGGCAGTATGATCATGATTATCATGCTAACAGTAATGATGATAGTAATTATAATGATAATAATGATACTGATAGAAGAAGAATGAGAGGATAGTTAAAACAATACTATGGTTATGGTTGCAAGGATTAATAAATCAACACTACTACTAAGTACTATAATAAATTATCTATTATTCATTCATTAGTTACAACAATACTATGGTTATGGTTGCAAGGATTAATAAATCTAACACTACTACTAAGTACTATAATAAAGTATCTATTATTCATTCATTCATTCAGTAGCATTGTTTTTGTTGTTGTTGTTTCTTCAGGATGGACTGGTCACTATTGTGACACAATACTGAACTCTTGTGACTCCTCTCCTTGTTACAACAATGGCAACTGCATGGATTTTGGTCAGGGGTTCATCTGCCAGTGTCCATCAGGTATGCATGACATGAACGACTGCCAAAGGTATATGAAAGGCATCTATCTTTTACCTGTTGATCAAATAAATATTCTTTGCTCACTTATAAAACAAAGCTGGTTACGTGGTACTATGTATCATGATTGTACTATGATGACTTGTTGCACCTGATCTGGTGTTCATGCCTTTTAGCTTGCTGAAATACGAGTTCATAAATGAAAATCTACTCGTAACTTTGTAAACCATGATATTTGGTCACAAGGGGTTTGTTAACAATCTTGTGATTGATCAAAGATGAAAGTCTCACTGCATAGCAGCATTCTTCTCCATCAGGTGACATAATGTCCCCAAAACAAAGCAAATGGTGTATGATAGGAAGTTCAAAGTGAGCGCCATTAAAGTGACAGAAGAGAAGGTGAATCAAAAAACTGCATTTGAAATCTAGCTATACAGACCAATGGTGAGGAAGTGGCAGGCAGAAACAAGTGAAATAGCATGCATCCTACATCAGAGACCCAAGATCTGCATTAACTGGGAAACCCAGTACACTGCAACAGAAGCAGACAACTTCATTGATGATGAAACCTAGCAATTCTGTGACCAGAGCCATCAGTGAAGTCATTCTTAAACTGCTCATCTGGTACTCTGAAGATTCAGACTTCTCTGGTTTTCTGCTGACAAAATTGACGATTGAATAGGCCTTCTCTTGTTGTTTTGCAGTACTTGATTACTCTTTTCTGGTCTTTTTTTTTCAGGGTCATTGGAAGATATTTAGCCATCCAGGCTAAAAAAAAAAAAAAAAAAAGGCTTGATTCTTATAGCCAAAGTTTGATTTGACACATTTCAGTGCAATGGACCACTCACACATATACACCGAGGAAAATAACTGTTAATTAGATGCTTCAAAAAGACAGTTAAAGTCTGTAGTGCAAAAAAAAACTAAACTGTCCTAAAGTGCCTGGAACAAATGTCAACAAGGCTGGGAAAACAAATGCAAGATTTTAAGGAACACGAAAAGGGTTAAAAGAACAAAGAACTTTGTGCTGCCCAGCAAAATGAAACTTCTGCTTACAAATGAGAAGAAGAAGAAAAATTATGCAGACTGACTTCCCTTTTTGCTATTGAAATCCTGGAAGAAAGCAGACAACACTGTGCACTCAGTAACAAATCTGCACCAAGTACTCTGTCTTAGTGTTCACTGGGAATGTGAATGGGAGCAGAGTTTTCTTTAGTTGGCAGGAAGGGGAGCAGTGTGTGTATATGGAGGAAGGGGGAGGATGGCCACTGTGTGTTGTGTTGAGGTAAAGGGAAAAAACAATTTATATCTAGACAGAGTCGTGGAAAATATTGCTAGCATGAGCTCTCACATCTCTGGTCATGTCTGTAGGTTGTGAAATTTCTTTGTGCATAGCCGAATGAATGTGCATCTTGAATCAACTGTTGCCATTTCTCATTGATCTATATGTGACCAATGTTTAAGGATGCCTGTTATTTGTACCATGTACCTAACAGTTTGCTAAAATATAGGTGTTTTTTTTTTTCTTATTCAAGGGGGAGCCTTGTCTGATTTAGGGCCTTGCACGCAGAAACTTCAGTTTTTATATGAAGATGATCGTTTTTCAAATGTTAGGAATTTTTAAAAGAAATTTTCACCTGTAAGTATCAAAATATTTATTGAAAAATATATGTATATTGAGTTGGTACTACTGCTACTGCTATCAGTTATTTCTTCCAGTTTGTATGCCATATTATTAAAAGTGCTGCTTTCAACGAAACTTGTTGACCATGAATTTTACAGTGTTTAGAATACCACCGGAAGTGTATTGTACAGTGTTGAGAATAGTTGAAATGTTGGCAATAGTGACTTTGACAGCATTGAAAATCCAAGTGAGTTTTACAGATATTTAGAAGCACTCTGCATTTCCGTGGCTTATTGTGTGGCAGGATTCCGTGGGGACCGTTGTGAAGAGAACATTGATGACTGCACTTCCACAAGCATGCGGTGGGCATGGGACCTGCATTGATGATGTTAACTCTTTCACTTGTGACTGTGTCGACTACTATGGAGGAAGCAGGTTTGTGGCGGACATGTGTCCTGTGTTGAACATAAACCATATGTCATGCTGAAGTTGAAACTTGCTGTTACTGTGTGTGGATATGTGCTGTGTGTCTGTGTGTATATAATAGATGCATAGGTAGATGTGTGTGGATGCAGTGTGTGTGTGTGTGTGTGTGTGTGTGTGTGTGTGTGTGTGTCCATGATGGTACAAGCATACTTATGATCACCTTGTATTTGCAGGTGTGAAAAACCAGCTGTTGACTGGGTGTGATTTGATCCCTTGCGGAAACAATTCCGACTGCGTGCATGTTCATGACTACAATCGTGATTGTGAATGCCACCCTGGGTACATGGGTCCTCGTTGTGAGATAGAAATCAGTAAGAAATTATCCTCTTTCTCTGTCCAGCTCACCTCCTGCCTCCTTATCTGATCTTGTCTCTATCTCCTCCAAATTTCAGATTTGCCAGAATTTTCAAATATGCCAATTTCTCACTTTTTCAAAGTTTTTTTTTTGCTTTTTTCAACGGATTAGCCAGGAAAACTTTTTGTTCATGTTGTAACAGAAATGTCAGATATATTTACCATAAAACAAACAAACAGTTTTTAAAAAGTCATCAGTTTGTGAATGTATCTCTCTGAAAGCATGTATTTGGATCAAGTAAACATTTTCTCTGACAAAGTTTTGCAAGTGCTGGATTGAACGTTGTAGTAGTTAAAATGGGGAGTGAAACACTTAATTGTGTTTCAAGACCAGCACCATGCTAGTGGTAGTAGTTTTTTTTAAGGCATCTTCAACTGTCGTACTCCCATCTGCCTCCAAACCTGACTCCTGTTCATCATCACCATCCACTACTTAAGCAGTTGCCATGACTGTCTCTATTCCATCTTTTTTCTTTTCATCTTCTTTCTCAGTTTTTTTTTTGTCTGTCTTCTTCAGTGTTGTATGCAGTGTGATCTTTCAAGGGCTTATGTTCTTTTCTGTCTTTTGTAACTGATTTAAGTGTGTATGGATGTGGAAGCTGTGTGTGCTTACACTCACATATATATGTGTGTGTAAGTATAGTAAGATGAAGAGATTGATACAAATGCACCATATTTTTTCCAGATGAATGTGAGTCTGAACCGTGCCAGAACGGAGGTAGCTGTGTGGATCTGCTGAATCGTTTTGAGTGCCTGTGCCACAATGGTTTCACTGGTGATTTATGTCAGCACCCAAACACGTCCTGCCACTCCAACCCCTGTGGTCCTGTGATGCACTGTATTGACGATCTCCTCACTGGTCTTCCAAAGTGCATCTGTGAGCATGGCTATACACAAGGTAATGCACATCCTCTGCCACTTGTGTGTGGGCGTGTTGTGTGTGTGTGTTTGTGTGTGTGAGAGTAAAAAGGTCAGAAGGTTCTGCTGATCCTAGAGGATAACAAAGGTAAGCAATCCACTCGTACATTCATGATGACTTAAAGTTTTGTTAAGGAAAAACATTGATTAAAACACTAAAAGTAGAAAAAAGCAAGAATGGATCTTATGGCTCCCTGAGAGAGGGAATGCAGTCATGATACTCAAGTCCACCCTAAGTGGTTAAAGTCTCTTCTCCCTTTGCCAGTCCCTACCTGCCCTCCCAGCAGGAGGCATTTTCATTTGAAAACCTGAAGGGCACGCAGGAGAGCTTAACCATCTGCCAATGTTACAGCAGATCCTGAATCTGTCTTGTGGGTCGATGCATAAGTGAACAACAAAATGTTCCACCACTGAGGGAAGTAACAGTAGGTATAGACTAAAAAAGAGGCCCCTTCATGTACTTTGCAAAAGAACAAGAAATAAAAATAAGATGGGACGTCGAAAATATGAAACAGCATTGGTTATATCACAAGAAAGTGTTTTAGCATTCCATGAAAAGATATTCCTCCATGCATAGTAAAATTAGTTACCAGTCAGAACAGTGATTTCTCAGTGTCACTGCTCAGTGGAGAATTTGTTACATAGCTGATTAGAATCTTGATTCACTGTTTGACCCAGCTGTCTTTCATGCATCAGCATAGTGGAAAATTCATTATATGGCTGACTGGATTGTTGTTCCTGTTTAATCCAAGCTCTGCTCTCTTGATCCACACACACAATTTCATGGTTTGTCCTGAGGCCACGTTCCCATCTGTCCATCAAGTCTGTTCAAATTGGATGGGTAGTTTTGGCATCATGTTTATGTTAAACCAACCAACCAACAGATGCTGGTGAAGTAGAGCCTTGGGGGAGAAATAATAATGTCTTTACAAAATCAACTGCTCATATGTCAGGTCTCTTCCCAGCCTGTGTGAATTGGTTTTCTGAATTCTTTCCTTGAGTATAAATGTGGAGATGGGAGAGAGTTGTTGTTTCTTCACTGATGTATACATACATACACATATGCATGGGCACACTGACAAAAACCATGTGCATACAAACATATTCATGCACATTAGCATGTTTGCATGCATTCACCTGCACTGTGGTATACATATGTAGGGTTTTTTTGTTGTCAGTGTTATGAGTGCTGAAATTAAGTCCTTTTTCTGTTTAGTAATAAAGACTCTGCTTAAGACTGCAGCATCTGCATAATCTATGATTTGTCTGCTTTAACGACTCTTGCTAAGAAAAACAATGTTTGCTTGAAATGTGTTCCTTGCCAGAAAGATAAATTACATTAGTGGCATAAAATCATCTCTCTCTCTCTCTCTCTCTCTCTCTCTCTCTCTCTCTCTCTCTCTCATATACACATTTGTGGACCAATAAATCACACAGATCTTCCATCATTTCCACTATTATCAAATCTACTCGTAAAACTTTAGTACACCACATTTGCAGGGAAGATCTGCCAGTACTCCTTCAGCATAAAAGCATCTGCCACTGGCTCCGTCCTCCTTGTCAATACATCAACAGCTTCTGCACAGTGCCGGGAGCTGTGTGACACACGTGGTGATGAGTGTGAAGCATTTCTCCATGATCCTACATCCAGCACCTGCACCCTGTATTCCACAGCCGGAAGCGTGGTTGCTGGTGGGACCAGCAGTCTTTCCATCAAGACATGTTCTTATCCAGAGGTGAGAGAAATGACTTCACTGTGGGCAGCCCATTGAGTTAGAGATCAACTGCACGTGCTTACCAGCCAGCATTAAGGATCTGTTAGTTTTACAGGGGGGTGGCTGGAAGACTTTGGATGTTTTGTGGGCTATTTCAGCTACAGACGGCTGCTACCCATAGTTAAGTAGATTTGGGCATGAATGGGAAGACTGGAACTACCCAGTACATTTTCATCCACTTAATGGATACATATCTGTGATATTTCAGATTCCCGACCAACATTGCAGATTTCTGTTGTTCGGTATCTGGTGTCTGGTTGGGACTGGGATATATACTGAAAGGAAGTGCAGGGTGGAACTGTCAGTGAAACGTATCATTTTACTGGTTAGTCTCCATTTTGGATGGTTGGGTGATAGGTTGGTTTTAGATATAGATGCATTTGGATGGATTAAGTGTGTGTTTCAAGGTGATTGAGGCGCCACTTGTATCCACTGAAGAAATACAATATGAAAATGACTGGTATATTTGTTTGTTTCAGAGGATTACTTCTACACAGAGTGGTTCAATACTCTTGACGCAACAAGAAACGGAACTGACCATGAAAGCTTTGATGTCATTCAGGAGGTAGGTTTGTCTGTTGAGCAGCAGTAAGATGAAGATGATGCTATAGCAGCAGTACTTGAGAAAAGAGATCTATTTGCATTAGTTGTCAGAAGCCTATTTATCTGAATATTTTTCAAGGATATGGGGCTCTCTCTTGTAACTATACACATGTCATGTATTTTGTTTTGAGGGATATGTTATACATGTGGATTAAATAACTATTATTTTATTGTGTTGCTTTTGGTTACTATTCCATTTACATGACTTTTCTTGGCAATATGCTCATCACAGCTGGGAATGACAGTCTGCGAGAACACACAGACCAGTCGGCGTAGAGTGTCGTCAGGTCAGTTCCAAAGCAGCCATTCCAGCCTATGCTACATGTACCAAGTCAGGTCTGGTGTGCTCTCTCCCTCTGCTGGTGCCTGCCCCGACATAGAGATTCGCTTCAGGTGTGCCCGCAGCAGAGGTGAGAGCAATATGTACATATTGTATTGTGCTGTTCAGTCACTTCCAACCCCCAAAGTCCCAAACCATGCCTTCTTTGGTGTAACGATGGCTGTCATTGCCAGCTATGGTAATATATTGGCATATTATTACATTGCATTGCGTAGTTTTATCGAAACTGGATTCTCTGTTGGAACTGTGGGCTGTGTTGCCTTTGAAAAGCATGTTGCTTGTATTTGAACCATATTTTGCTTGTCTGTGTGTGTTTTTGGTGACCTTGTCTACAGACGTTTGCCAGGAAAGGTTTTGTTGTTGCTGAGTTGTCTGTTATATGTGTTTGATGCGTTCGTACATAGGACCTTGGGTTTTCAGCTCACAGACTAGCATTCAGAACATTACAGACACACTCTCGGAGAGAGGGGTGAAAAGCTGTTCCACAGAACTTGAACCATCCTTTGCCTGCTCTTTGTCCTCATTTTGCTCCTTGAGGAGAACAGGCCATCAGCAACAGTCCACCTTTGGCTCTTTGTCCTGGCCTTCCCCTACAGCTGTCCCAAGGTGCATCCCTTTTGTTCAGCGTCTTCTTTCTGGCCCCAGTGCCAGGTGTTTCTTGGTCTGCCTCACTTCATAGGCTTTTGGAATTACACTGCAAGACTCGTTTGATCATGTTTGACCCAGGTTTCCTGAAAGTGAGTCTGATCCATTGCAATCTCCTCAGTGGCTGGTAGCTGGTTTGTTTTCTGCCAGATGTCAGTGTGGCTGATGGTGTCTGGCCAGTGGATCTGAAGGATTTTTGTGAGGCAACTGAAAGTGGAACCACAGACCCAGATTTTCGTTGCTTTCTAAATGAGTGCATCATTCAGAATGCCACCACTTCCATATCATCATTATTTTTGTTGTTGTTTTGTTTTTATTTCAATACATCATAGTTTAGTGATGACAATTTTCAGATGACACATTCTCTGGTACATCAGTTGTCATGTAAGTTTTTTTTAAATCAGCAATCTTTGAAATGACTGTGTAATGATATATTTTAGCAAGAATGCATGCATGATGACATTGGATTCTTTGAAAATTTGCAGCAAGTTTTCAAGGATTTTAGTGTATCCTATCTGCCTGACAGTGTGACATGGGTATAAGTTAGCTGTGCTCTTCCATGTCCATAGTGAGCTCATTTCCAAGGAGTTCCACATCACTGGCCAACCTTGATGGATATTGTAGTTGGGAATACACTGACAACAGTGCATCGTCAGTTAAAGAATGATGAGCTTATGTCTTAATTTCCTGCCTTTACTCCCTTGCATGTTCTCATAGCTCATTAGTTGATTACTGCCTGAGACCCCTCATTTAGTAGTCCACATGGCCAGGGGAGTATTGCATTCTTCAACCAAGGGAAGAAAGAGAGAATGTTAAGTTAATCACACATATTAACATTTGAATGTATGTCAACATTGCTGAAGCAGAGATTATAGCCTGGTAAAGATGAAAAGGAAGGGAGAGGGAGAGAAGCAGATAGGTTTCCTTTACTCGTCTTTTTTTTTTCAGACAACACATACAAATACCCCAAGAACCTGTGACTGATAAATGTATTAATCCTACACAAAAGGAGGCTATTGTGTCTGGCTTTGTTTTGTTGATGTTATTTGAATGTTTTAAACAGTTATTTTTTAACTGTTCTTGAAAGAGAATTAGACTATCAGATTTTTTTTTTCTTTTAAATCTAAGACACGCTATTCATGGTTCAGTGTGGTGCCATACTGTTTTCACTACTCTTTATCATCTGAAAAACAAAGAATGTGAAACATGCTGGGCATTGTGTGTGTGTGTGTGAGTGTGTGTGTGTGCGAGTGTGCGTGTGTGTGTGTGTGTGTGTGTGCATGCATGCATGTGTTTCGTTGTGTGTGTGTCTGTGTTTGTGTGACAGTGTTTGAGGGCAAGGAATGCAGCGTTCGTGACATCTGCAGTGAAGGCCATAAGTGCCAGGACGGCATTTGCATCACGGATCCCAGAGATGTTAAGGGCTATCGCTGTGATTGCAAACCTGGCAGCACTGGGGATCTCTGTCAGCTGGCCACAGATAAGTGTGCAAATCAGCCCTGCTTGAACAATGGCAGGTGCATTGATCTCAGTGTGAACTTCACCTGCGAATGCCCCAAAGGGTTCAAAGGTATGTGTGAGTGTGTGTGCGTGTGTTTGTGTGTGTGTGTGTGTGTGTGTAAAGGGAAGTGGGGGGGAGAGGGGGGGGGGTAGTAAAGGTGTGTGTGTAATGTGTGTGTGTGTGTGTGTCTGTGTTTGTGTTGCAAATAATACATGGAGAGGAAGAAAGAAAAGGTTATGTGTGTGTGTGTGTGTTGTGTAAATGTGTGTGTGTGTCTATGTTTGTGTTGCAAATAATACATGGAGAGGAAGAGAGATGTTGTGTGTGTGTGTGTGTGTGTGTGTGTGTGTGTGTGTGTGTGTGCTGCAAGAAATACAGAGAGATAAAGACTGAGAGAGGTATGTGTGAGAGCGTTTGTGTGTGTGTGTGTGAGTTTATGTGTGTGTATCAATATGCATGTTTGTAAGTGTGCTCATGTACTTTTTTTTTTTTTTATTGTACACTTTAGTTTTATAAGTGTTTGTCTGCACATCGACCTGTTCATGGATTTTTTTTTCCTACCAAACAAAAAAGAGATGCTACATTTTTTATTTAGCTTTATGTGAGAGATGAATGCAAATATAGTGACTTTTGTCCATTTTTTCCCCTCCCTTTGCACAGAACGTTCTTTTCTTTCAAAGTGGAAATGGTGGCAGTGAATAATTTGTCCTTTTCATATGTTGTATAAATAGTTTTCAGATTATGTATTCTTAACACATAAATCCAGATCCTTCATCATCATATTCCTAATTGAATGGAGTGTGAACGAACAGTACTAACACAGCACACAGCTCAGATTGTAAGCAATCACATTCCATTTCCATTCAACCAAATCAATCCAGGGGAGATTTACTTTCCCCCTGGTATTTCCCTCTGCAAATATGTAAGCACTTCTCTCATCTTCTACCCATACCCACCCACAGATACTTGCACATCCTGTCCTACCCCCATCCTCTCTTCCCTACCCCGTCCCGTGCCCCCACCCCACGCACACACCCCCACCCACACACACACACACACACACACACTCATGCGCATAAGCAGAAGTTAAAGAATAAACAGTGCTTTGATAACTAACATATAATGTCTATAAGACACTTGTAAATCATCTGTTTGCTATTGAACTTGTCACACAATACAGTCACTGAATGTTCAGGATGACTTTCTTTGTACCTAAGTGATAATGTCTGTAAGAGACATGTAAATCATCCATTTGTTATTGAATCTGTCCAGTGATACACTCACTGAATTGGCATGTTTCTTTGCCTTTGACAATTAAGTATGTAAGAAGTTGCCAATATATTAATCAAGTAAGCCTCATCTTTTCTGCATTGCAGCCAAAAATAACAACACCTTCACTGGGAGATAACTTTGAACAGAGGTGACAACATCATATTACCAAGGCTCAAACTATCCTGAAAGTTTTGCTTCAGTGCACAGTTTAAAAAAATAAATAAATAAAGCACTACAAAAGATACGCTTACAGTCCATGCAGACATGAAATAATTGCGTTAGAAACATTCTATGCAAAAGTCACGATTAAAATCATATTATTGATTATCTGATCATTAGAAAGGCAAGAAAAAGATATATACCTGAAAGTGGATGGGACCCAAAAAACGTCTGTCCTCAACTGGTCATTTAAATGGCTTTTTTTTTAAGAAAATTGTCTCCAAGGATGAGTCTAATTATTTTTGTTACCTTTTCTTCACACATGGTTGGAAAAAATTCTGAGTAAGGGCTTTGAATAGACTCATCATTTTCACCTTGACCCTAGGAATCATCTGTTTCTGCCAGCGACATTTTGTATGTGTTTGCTGATTGATGCATATCTTTTCACATTTTACCCTTTTTTGTACAAGGTTTGTAACGTTTTTTATTGGTGGTGGGTTTTTGTTACTGGTTTCAGCAGTTTTGTTTTTGTTATTTTTCTCCATTTTTTTTCCTGATTTGTCGCAATTTACTCAATCACAAAAGATCAGTAGACATTTAATTTTTTCTTTTTTTCATTAGAGATAAATGGGAATGAATATTTTTGATGAGAAACAGCTTAGAGCCCTGGCAACAGCAACAACAAGTTTATCAGGTTTTTTTTTCCTTTATATCTTTGAGAGAAGATCAAGATCCCTGCCAATCTGAAATGATTTGTGCATTGTGTTACAATGCCTTCACTGTTTAAGTCAGATGTGTCAGCTCTCTCTCTCTCTCTCTCTCTCTCTCTCTCTCTCTCTAAGATAGTTCATTTTAAAGCATGTGATAGCACCTGTGAAGATACAATTAAGAAAAGAAAATTATTGCTTCAAATAAGGGCATTGTCATAGTTTAAATTCTGAAATGATTATGATAATGATTCCATGAAATCACCTGTACAGTGTGCTGCAAAGGCATTGATCACATGGTCAAAAACAATGATTTTAATTGCTGAACATCTTAAAAAAAAAAAAAAAAAAATTCTAAAGATACATAGAGAATTACTGTATTGTTTATATATTGATTTCTTCTAATACACACATTTACTGGACGGTCGGCATATATTTTTTTTTTAATTTCAAGCTTTCTTCTATTTTGTGTTTTCTCTCTCTCTCTCTCTCTGTCCCTCTCCCTCGACCCCCCCCCCCCCCCCCCCCCCCCTCTCTGTCACCCCATCTCTCTCTCTCTCTCTCTCTCTCTCTCTCTCTCTCTCTCTCTTCCCCACCTTACAAACACATGGAAGAGTACAGTTTGATCCACTCCCACCCCCCCCACCCCCACCCCCACCCCATTAGCTCGACACCCACCCTTTTCCTTTTTACATTTTCTCTTCCTGACACCCATGTACACACATCTAGTCATGTAGCCTTCTTTTTTATCAATGATGTAATATATATATATATATATATATATATATTTTTTTTTTTTTTTTTTTAAAGGCTTAGACAAATATCTGCTAGTAAGATGGACACATTGTAAAGTCTGTCTCTGTCTTCTTGTGCTACATACTTATAATTCCTTATTTTTACTGATTTTGAAGAAGCACACGACTTGACTGTATGGGTTTTGTTTGTTCAGGTGAACGATGTGAATTGAACTCCAACGAATGTGATGCAAATACTTGTGACTCGGTTGGGACTCGAGCTTGTGTTGATGGCCTTGATGAGTACACGTGTGCCTGTCGTAATGGGTTACACAGGCCCAGACTGTTCTGTAAGTAACAGCAGAGAAACAAGACATGGCAATAGTGCTTTGTAATGCTGACAGAGTTTTTTTACGTTTTCTACTGATGTAGATGAGGTGTGTGCGTGTGGGTGTGTTTCTGTCCATCTGTCTGTCCATGTTTTTCGTCTGTTTCTGTCTTCTTGTTGGAACTTATACCTCTGTGTGAAATTCATGCTTCTTTGTACAGGAGAGCACCCCAAACAGTGCAGTCTGTCTTTTTGCTGTAAAACTTTGTTTACATGTAGATGGTCTCTTCATGGCTTGAGCTTTGCCATGATTTATGCCCTGATACAGATTCTAAGAGATGCAGAAATAAAATGTTGCAAATAGTTTGTCATCAACTTTTCAGATTTGTGAATGGCAAATGCCCTTAGAATTCCATGTAGGGATAATTACAGCTCCCTTTATCTCAGTCACCAAAGACAGACCCATAGCATGGTTTGCTGTGAACTGTTAATGACAGATGACATCAAAAGTGCATCTGTGTAAAATTCCAGGCAGGGCATTCACAATAAAAGCAAAAATTCAGGCTTGTGAGAGTAAATGCTTTGGATGATTTTTCTGCATACTGCACATAGGGAGCATATGATGATGAATGGAGTATGCCTCGCATCAGATGCGTATGTTATGCTGGTGTACAAAGATCCCCTCACAGTCGTAACAGGCTGGGAGCTGATCTGATGTCACTGTGACTCCCCAGTCCAAGACTATCCAACAGGCCACAGTGGATAGTGAATATTGCAGAAGTCCAGGATGGACAACTTGAAGAACTGAACTGGATGCATTGCACCTGAACTGTGCGACAGGGAACAGAGGGCTGCTGTGGTCCCTGGCTGATCAACACCTGTCACACCTGTGATTTCTTAATTTCTGAAAGAGATCAACGTTTTTTCACCTGATCTGAGATTTTAAGGAAGAAAGATTTTATGAAAATTTCAGGTATGCTTTTAGGAAGTGTGTGTTTCAATGAGTTGTGTGGAGATATGCCTTTTTTTTTCAATTTTTTGTGTGACTTGAGAGTTGACTCTCCAGCATGGTAATAGCTCTGATATGGCCCTTTGCAGTTGGCTGGGCTATAATCACTCTCTCTCTCTCTCTCTCTCTCTCTCTCTCTCTCTCTCTCTCTCTGTCTCCCTTATGAGTGAAGGAATGAATGAGATTAGTGCAAATGTCCAAATGATTCAGCGAGTGAGACTAAGTGAACGGACCAATGCATGATTGATTCAGTGAATGAAATTGAGTGAGTGAATTAATGCGTGATTGAATCGGTGACTGACTGACTGAGATTGAGCAAATATGCAAGTGGGTAGATGTGTCATTGATTCAGCATATGAACTGAGCAAGTGGATGTGTGAGTGATTGATTCAGAAAGTGAGATTGATAATAGCTGAGCATGTTAGTCATCAATTGATAGAATGGTCAAATGATGATTGTCAGTGAGTGAGAGTGAGCAAATGAGTGAGTAAATGCTTGATTGTGTGTGTGAATTTAGTGAAACTGTGCATGGGCAAATGAGCGAGTGAATGCATGATTGATTCTGTGTGTGAACTTAGTGAAACTGTGCATGGGTATATGCATGTCTGATTCAGTATGTGAATGAATGGGTGGGTAAATGTATGCTTAAGTCAGTAAGTAATTGAATATGCAAGTGGATAACTGGGAGAGCACGTTTCTTTTAGAAGTGAAATAAATCTAGGGGGAGAGAAAGAGTGAAAAAGCTATAATGTAAAGTTTATATGGATTGGTGAGTTAATCATGATCAGATTACTGAGGATATTTTTATTTTAATGAGGATGTTTTCGTGATGAGCAGATCAACTTTGATGATTGTTGGAGCAACCCTTGCCTCCATGGAGCCTCCTGTGTGGATCTGGTAGACGGCTACAGGTGTGAATGCCTCGATGGCTTTGCTGGATCTCGCTGCGAGCTTGTTGTGGATGGCTGTGATTCTAACCCTTGCTTCTTTGGCGGCAACTGCATTACACATTTAAATGAATTCACTTGCAGGTATGTTTTTTTTCAAGCTCATTTGTGTAAGAGAGCATGTCTGTGGCTTTATGAAGTTTTGAGAAGGTGTATCATTATGTATGTGCGTGGTTATGGTAGTCTTTGTGGGTGAGTATGTGTCTGTGCTCGGCCAGATCAAAAGTTCTCTGCCATGTAACCAGCACTACCAGGCACATGTGTAGAGTAAATCTATTGGAACAGTCTGACCTGGAATGTGATGGGCTCCGTCAGGTCTAATATGTGTAAGATACACCACAATGAAGAGGAAAATACAGAGTTCATACTGGATTGGTCAAAGCCGTGGTGAACATGGACTGCACCCTCTGTCGGCCACCAGGGCAGACATGACAAGTGGACAACTGGGGGAAACCACAGGATATCCTTGGAAGAAATCATCATCACGTTTGCCACCTGGAACATGATAACTCTTAGGCAGGTAGGATGATTTTAGGAAATGACCCATGAGATGTGTAAATACTCCCAGTATATTCTCAGCATCAGTGAAGTTAGATGGAAGAACAATGAAGAAGTACCGAGAGAAAGCATGTACTGTGCTGTACTGGAGAAGAAGACAAACATGTATATGGAGTGGGAGGATGGGTGTTGACAATGAAATCAGGAATGCTTTTCTGGGATGCAACCAAGTTTCTAGCAGGATCATGACCATTCCCCTTTTATCAAAACAATTCGTGGTAGTGGAAATATATGCTCCAGTGTTAGTTTATGATGATGACCAAATAAAGAAAATTCAACTCTCGGCTCCAAATGGTCATCAGTAAGATTGACAAGAAAGACATCCTCATTGTTCAAGGTGACTGGATTTGATTCAGATGACCAAAAGACCAGAAGAATTTGCAGGTCCTTCTGCAATGAGAGCACCAATGATTGAGGAATATGCTTTTTTTTAGATTTATTAGTGATTCTGACTTGGCCATGATCAACTCTGTCAATGAGCACAAAGTATGCCGCCCGACATGGGCACTACCCACACTGTCAATATCACAACTAAATAAACTTCATGACTGTGAAGGACCCAAACAGAGATCTAGTAACAAAGGGCTTAACAAGGATACATCCAGGAGCTGATCTTAGTAGTGACCTTGATCTCGTCATGATGAACTTAAGAACATGAGAGTGAAAAACTACTATCTGAAATCCAAATTTGACTAACTGAAAGATCCTGATATGGCCTGTTCAAGGGCTGGTTAAAACATCAAGACAATATGGCATGGAAATCAGCACTGAGTGAACCAAGTTGATGACAAGCCACAACACCACCATCAGTGTTGGCGCAACTGTCCTTGGACAAAAACTAGAAAGTGTGTTGCACGTCACTAACCTGGGATCCATCACTAGCAACAAGGAATCCAAATCCAAAATCCCGTCAAGGGCAGCAAACAATGGCAGCACCGTCAAGGCTAAAACCTGTGTGGAAGGATGATAGCATTCTAATGAAACACCAGATCAGATTCCAGTGTGCAGTGGTATATTCCATCTTCCTGTGCGCAGTGGAATCATGGACCCTCATAATGGATCTTGAAGCAACAGTCCAAGAAATGGAAATGAGTTGTTACTGCGAGATGATAAATATCATATGTAGTGATCATATCTCCAATGAACAAGTGCATCAAACCATCAAGCAGACTTCAGATCATGTAAAGATCTATGTTGATATCGCTTTGTAATAAGACGCAGTTGCCGTCCTTCAACAATCCCCCAGGGAAGTTAATATTTTTGTCTTGGTGTTCATGTTTGTGAACATATATTTAGTTTGTGTATTTTTTTTTACTGAGCCTGCTCGCACACAGAATTATTCTGAGAATGCATGCTGTAAAATGATAATGATTTTGTAGAGCCATGAGACAAGACCATGGTAAAGTGTCCAGCAGCACACAAAGCCACACACTGTAATTCTGACACTGCATGTGTCTCTCTTTCTGAATCCCGCCAAAAAAACAAGACTCTTTTATTCTACAAGGCTGCGTGCTCGATCTAAATGACCATCTCACTTTGACCAGTCCCTGTTACCTTCATCTGCTTGACAGCATAGCTAGTCTGCTTCTCAACCCCTTGTGTCAATGATTGTCATTTCCACACCTTTTTTTTTTTAAACAACTTCTGGCCACTTAAGTCTAATGAAGTGGCAGCATTGCTGCTAAACACTGTGAAAGCTGTTTGACTTGAAGTAGACTTTGCACACTCATTTTGAGATCTTCACGCATACTCATCCACACTGATAGGTAAAGGCCTGTTTTTAAAGTTATTTAATCATGCTTTGCATGTTATACGATCCTTGGCTGACTTCTTGGGATTGGAAAATTTGAAACAACTTTTTCCTCAATCCACCCTTGCTTTTTTCATTGAAACAGCCGAAACTTTGCACTGTGGCATGATGGCTCTCATCTTCATCTTTTTGTTTGCCTGTAGAGACGTCACAAACCGGACCCACATTTTGCTGTTGTGCATGCTCGTAAATCAAATTGGCCGCATCCACAGATGTGAAACTGAACTACACACACACAAAAGATTTGCAATTTAAAAATAATATGTATAACACATATTGATTTTGCATAATGAATTTTTTAGACCACAACTGAGGTGTTAAAGCCCAGTTGCCGTTTTGCTTTATGTCCCCTCTAGAGGTTGCTGTCTGGATACGAGACATACACTGTACACATTTTTGGGGTCAAATAAACACAGTTTTTTGATGCAGAAGATCAGTTGTCTGAAGTGTAATTTATTTATAAAATGCTCAGCCAGATTTTCAGATGTGCTATTTGTAGAGCTATCTTCTCTGGTTTGGCATGTTGGCATGTGTTACTGTTTAGCTGCCATTGATTTTGCTGCCTTCCAGATGTCCAGCAGGCACGTTTGGAAGTCGCTGTCAGAACAAACCAAGTGTGACTCAGTGCCAGTTTAACAACCCTTGTGTCAACACAGATTTATGTCGACTTATTGGCACCAAGGCTGTCTGCGATTGCAATGCAGTGAAGCAGAAAGGGCACTGGATGAAAGAGTGTCATTTAGGGAATGAATGTAATCAGTGTAAGATAGAATCTCACCATCTAGGTGCAATGACAGCATTAGCTTGGCCATTGTAACAAGATAAGAAAAGGTCAAAGCTGTTGTTTTTAAGAAAGAATATTGGTTAGTGGGTTATCAGCAGAAAAACAGCTAGCAACAGTGTAGGGGATTAAATGAAATGAAGGTAGAATCAAAGAGGCTTCGTAGAAGGTCAGTTTTCTGGCTTAGAATGTCCAGAAAGTGAAGATACAGTTCATGACGGACCCCTTCCCCATGATTCACACTGCCCCCATTCAAAAGGAATGAAGGAAGAAGAGTAATGATTATAACAAAGGTGGTTTGGGTAACACACACAATGTGCTGTGGAGAATGATGAAGAAAAAGAAAAAGGAGTATTGCTTTCTCAAACTATTTTAGGTTAACACTTCCATACTTTGCCTGAAAGTAAGAAAACCTAAAATGTATTTGATTTTGGTGGAGCATTGATTTAGCAGAACATAAGCTTTCTAGCTTGAATTAGGGAATACTTAGTTGGAATGAAAGAAAAGTCAAAACCATGAGGGAAAAAAAAGAAAAGAGAGACAACTTATAATTCTTATAATTCCAGGAACCACAGGGCAGGGGGTGTGAGGTTGACATTGACTACTCTTGTGGGAGTATTAAATGTCAGAATGGAGCAACCTGCCGGGAGACTGCCGCAGGCCATGAGTGTGTATGTCCACCAGGTATGGCTTCCATCACAGTACGCTCATCATTTTTGAAGCTGTTTTGAGTGGTAAACATTATCTGAATACGAGGGTAATTATTTCATCACTTTTTTTCCTGTTGTCCTTTTCCCAGTGTTTATGTAGTTCTCTATATATGTGTGTTTTCTAAAATTTATTTCATTACAGTGTGCTCTTCATATTTGTGTTTGTTTGGAGACTTGGGTGGCATGAAGCGCATTGCTGGCATGTTGGTTAGCTCCTGCACACATAAAAACACATGGTTTATACAGTTAATGACTGCATGTATTTAAAATTATACTGAATTTTTAGTTGGATGCTTTGCTAATGCCCAAGATGCTAAAAATCATGGTCATGTTGACTGGTTAATTACCCTGAATTTCATTCTAACCCTTTCTTCTATTTGTAACATTATACATACGTACATATATATATATATATATATGTGTGTATGTGTGTGTGTGTGTGTGTGTGTGTGTGTGTGTGTGTGTGTGTGTGTGTGTGTGTGTGTGTGTGAAAGTTCTACTGTGTATAAAATATTATTTTTTCTACCAGGTTACAGTGGAGCCCTGTGTGATGTAGATATTGATGAATGTGCCACAAAATCCTGCCCAGTGGCTGCCACCTGTGTGGATGGGATCAATGAAGCATTTTTTGTCGCTGCCAGCTTGGAAAAGCTCTACCTTTTTGTTTCTCAGGTGAGTCTTTTTTTTTTTTATCATATTCTTTATCTACACAGCATTAGAGAAGAGTAAAGTTTGTGTCCCTAAACTCTTATGCTTAACCCTTTCACCACCAGACGTGCTATTTTGCATAAATCCCCATCGCCAGCCTTTTTTTTTTTTTTAAAGTCTTATTTCATACCAGCGTATGTGAAACACGGATATCTCTGGAACTAAACAACCAATTC
>JADBJO010000389.1:415000-475000 GCA_016801955.1 Conus betulinus
TTATAAGTAAGCAGAGATGCACATTTGCACAGTTAGTCCTTGAACTCTGCTTACAAAAAAAAAAAAAAAAAAAAAAAGGATGAGACTGTTTCCTGCTGACTGTTACCAGAAGTTTAATTTGGAACTGGGGCATAGGTTGACAAAACAAATGAGGAAGGTGAAAGTGTATGAAAAACGTGCAGGCTCTGTGGGGAAAAAGGTATCACTTAGTGAGGAAGTAGTGACAGGCGCAGTGCTCTGTAGTGTCCAGTATTTAATTAACTGAGTGCTTTCTACACCCTCAGTCACAGCTTGTGATTCTCCACATTCTGTCTGTGACTGCAGGGGAAAAAAAAAACAGGCAGAACTTCAGCTCCATGCTTACTCCACAGTCTGTTTGAGAACCCCTGTCCTGACCTGGAAGGCTGCAGGGGATGGTGCAGCAGCTACTTTAATGGGCAGCCTATTCCACTCAGGGGTGGGGCGGAGGGGGTGGACATAGTCGGATGGTTAGAAAGTTTGCCTGCAGACCAGACGATCATGAGTTCAAAACTGTACATGGGGTCTGATATTTACACTCACAGTCTGCCCAGCAGCAAATGGGTACCTGATTCAGTTGAGGAAAGGTTAAAGGTAGCAGAAATGAGAAGCTCCGTCTATTGTTATGCTGTATCATAGTTATGGTGAATCTCTGACAGTTCTCTGCCCCTATAGCATATAGATGGTGGGAACTTTAACCTTGTTTTCCATTCAGAGTTCTTTTGAAAAGAAGCTCTCTTGTCCATAGTTCATGAGATCAGTATGTCGTAGCAGGGGGACCAGCAGATACAGTGTTTTGGGCAAGTGGAGGTTGTGAAGTACTTGATGTAGATGGGTATCAGGTCATGATGAAATTTATATAAAGCAGTTCTTCTAGCACATCTCATCAGAGCAAGGATTGGCCAGTTTTACAAGCATCTGCCAACACAAAATAATCTGCTTCAAGTTCAGCTTGACCATGGATGTTGTATAGAAATTGAAACTGGATTTACCATAAAAACAAAGAGTAAAGAATTATACCACTTTAAACAATTTGTCTTTATTTGCGTACCATGCACACAAAATAACCTACTATGAGGGAGTCATCTGTAGCATAATTTTGTGGAATAATTCAGTTTTATTTGTAAGATATGTCGGCAGAAAAATATTAGTAGGGCTTTAGTATGGTAAACACAAAAAAAAACTTTCACACCAAGGAGCAGCCTGAATTTAGCTCAAAGAAAAATGTTGGGAAGAAATTAAACTTTCCAATATAATACTGCTGACTTGGGAACAATGTGGGTTCTCTTCTGGTGAGGGTCTTCTTGTTTGTTAGCTCTGTGTGTATAGCAGACCAGTAACTGCTGACTGTGTACCTGCCGCCGCCGTTGTGAAGTAGTTAGCATCATGGACTCCCAGCTGGGAGGTCGTGGGTTTGATTCCTGTCAGAGAACCATATGGGATTTTTCTGCCCCAATGACTCATACCCAGAGTTGAGTTTGCTACGGGTTCAGTTGGGCAGACTACCATTCAGTCGAATTTCATCCACTAAGTGGAGTGTTGCTTAAATTCCTGACCAACACTGCTAGGTGTGTTTGTATCTCTCGGGCCTGGTTCACGCCAAGAAATATTATGAAAGTAGATGTAGGGTACAGCCTGTCATGCAGTCAGTCTCAGACCAGAATGGAAATCTGTAGCATTGTCTTCATCATCCTCATTCTCATCAATCAGCATTTTTTAAAACAAGCCTCAAATTCTGTGGCCATTCATGCCCTGCTGTCACAGTGACCTCCGTTTCAATGTTCTGTCCACGTCTCTGTAGCCTTAGTTTGATTCCAATGGGGTCACGGGAATTGGCAAATTCATGGGGGCTGTCATGGGACGGACTTGGTGGTGCCCTCCAGAGTTAGAGCTCACTCACGTCAGCTTTGCGACTAAGCTATTATTGTCATCAATAAGGGGTTTAGTAGGTGGTGTCCTCATATTTTGGATCATTCCACTGAACACCACCAAAGTGACTCGGCAGCAGTGCAGTTGTCTCCTCTGCTGGGTTACCTCTTGATGACTTGACTTTGACCACTCCCTGTGGATTGTCAGTGCTGGGGTTGTGGCGGATCGGGTTGGGCCAGGCTGTGGCTGTAGACAGGAGGCTCAGAAGAGCAGCATGGGTGCAATGCCACTGAAATGGCACAGAAGATGAGATAACAAAAAACAAAACAAAAAAACTGTTGACTGTTGGACTGTGATAGATGAAAGTGGAAAAGCTTTGAAGAGGTGAATGCCGTTAGATACATTCAAATAATTCCACGAAGGAAAAGAAAAAATGTCAAACTAAACACAAAACACACAAAATCATGCCTGTTCTAATGATATGAAATTGTCTTCTGATCTTTCTTCTTCAGATTTTGATTTCCATGGTAAGTAGAACAAATAATAGGTTATTTGTCTAATGCATCTGCTTGTCTGGCTAAAAGAATTCTTTTTTTTTTTTTTTGCGCATTGTACATGAATTTAAGATTTGCTTTCAAAAAGGTATTGATTCAAAATGCATGTCGCTATTAACAGGTGTTTGAAGAAATTTCACTCATCACTGTGACTATCCACAAGCAAATGGTCAGTATTTAATCATTGTGTGTTGATGGATTCTCAGATGGCTTGAGCTTAATCACCTTTTTCCATATTCTTGACTTTTCAACCAGTAAATAGATGGCATTGATACCAACTGGTACTCCAAATATGACAGCAGTTGCGAGAGCTTGTACCATGTTTCATTTCAGGTCAAGGGTCACAAATAGTCTGTACAGGTATTTCATCATTTAGTAAATGTCATTTAATTTCAGTTCACGAAGTCTGGCCTCACAACGTACTGAGGCCATTCGCCTGAATGAATCAGGAATGTACGTCAACCTTGCTCCGTTTGGCAAGCGGACTCTTTCCTTCCGCTATTTCCCCATCAACGATGGACTCTGGCATCTGGTAGTCATCTTTTGGAACTCTGCAACGGGGAATCTGGACTTGACCGTGGACTACCTGCGTCAGGACAGTGCCAGCAGCTTTGGTACTCTGCAAAGATTGACGGCAAAGTGAGTCAGATTCAGACTTAGTCTTCACTGTGCTTTTTGTTCTCTGGAGTGCTTCCATGAAAACTTCATTTTTTTTTACCAGTCAAACACAGACACTCTGTGAAATACAGTTTTTTGTATATTTTTTAAAATATATTTTTAGGTATGCTTGCTTGTTTGTTTAGCAGCCTGGCTAGCAGGAGACCAGATGACTTGGTTACATTTTCAAACTGCATTCTTTGAAGCAAGATTTTTCCCAGGCATTTCTGCTGCATTGGATGGTTGATAACATGAGTTGTGCTATTTCTTGTTGGTCACACTGTTTTCTTTCGCATAGATCAAGTTGGTTACTGGTCCAGCCAAATAATGTCTATAAATACATGTATATTTTTGAGTAGGTGTGAATTTTTACTTTTAAGTGCTTGTATAAGCATGTTTTGATGGCTTTTTCTTCCTTGCACATATCTATGACTAGAATTTCAGCAAGAAAAATCTGAGCCTACTCTGAGCTTTTTTTTTTTCCCCCACCACTTTCCCCCCGCCTTTTTTTTTGTTTTTGTTTTGTTTTGTTTTGCTTTTAGTTCTGAATTTTTTTTTTTTCTTCTTTTTTGATACCTTTTTTTTTTTTTTTTTTCTTTTTTTTTTTGCGGCGGTCTCTTTTCTTTTTCTTCTTTTTTGTTACAACACCAAAACGCCTACCATCAATCATGCTTACACACAAACGCCTGCTTACGCACGCGTTCCACACTTTCATTCAAGCCCAGTTCCACGTGTTTTTGATTTTTCTATCATTGGACATTACTCTAAGCTTAACTTTTGTATGTTGTGATGTTCCGTGTTGTGATTTCTTGATGCCCAGTCTGTGGATTGTGCTGGGAGGACAGCGGGATGCACCACCGTCAAGCGCATCTTTCCAGGGCTGCCTGTCAGATGTGGAAATACTGAGCTACGGTCTGGACTTCACCAATGACTTGCCAAACTTGCAGAAAGGTCACTCGCAGTATACCGGGGACATCCTTCGTTGGGCCGAATTTGAAGACTACGGAAACACCTGGTTTGTCCGCCCTTCAGAGGCCAAGCTGGTCAACTGTTTGGCTTTTCCTTCAGAACCATTGTGCATCAACCGAAATAAAGGTTGGGGGCAGGACAGAATGACGGGTGGGGGGATGGGTGGGAGGGAGGGGGTGTATTAATGGTTGGATGATGTTGGTTTTGATGTTGTTGTTTGTTCGTTTTTTGCTTTTTGCTTTTCTTTTTCTTTTTTTTTTTCAAGAAATGGAAGAATTTTTTTGTTTATGAGCAAATCAGACCATACTAGAAGTTCTTGATTTGTTGAAGAGTAGTTTGAACAAACTGCAGAGGTGATTATGCAATGGTCAGGATTGAGTCTTATAATTTTTGTTTTATGCCTGAAAGGAAAAAGAACACAGAGTTATATAGTGATGTGTTTCCTATATCATCCTTGGACTATTGGTGTCAGGGTAGTGTAACAGAGAGCAAGGCAAGGCAGTCAACAGTGCTCTACTGTAAAGAGCAGACCAGACCATCCTGTTAGCTATCCAGAGCATCTTTGCCTATCTTCACAGTGTCAACATCCCAATTTATCAGGCTGTTGCACAGACTTGGGCATAGAATATTGACAGGATAGTTGCACATGTATTTATCCCATTCTGTGTACAAGTGTATCGTGTGTGTGTGTGTGTGTGTGTGTGTGTGTGTGTGTGGGTTTGAAACTACTCACATCTGTTTATGATGTTGATGTTGGTTAGCTCTCATGTGGTTGATCCGTGTTGTGAGATGCTCCCCTGCACTTCAGCACCATGTTTCAAGAAAGAATGTCAATTTTCTGGACTTATCATTCACTCTTTCATCCCTCCCAAGTTTACAGCCTGTCCTGCCAGGCCAGTTTGGGCTGATCTGCTTGAATGGAAGGAATATTTCACTTACTCTCTGATATCTTAGTGGTTGGATTGCCAAGAGGCGAACAAATTCACACAGTTATTGCCAAGTAATTGAGTAGCAAAATGATACAATGTGCTTTCGGATATTTGATGCTTTGACAATTGGAAAACAAGTTGTTGTTTCTTTTTCATGAACAAACTGAGTACTTCATTTCAACACTAACATCAGGAAAACTATTGTACTAAGATAAGATAAGCTTCACATGACTGTGAGAAAACTAGTTGTTTTGCAACATAAAAAATTCTGTATGATATTCTCTACCTTCGGACTAATGCTTTGATAAACTCACACATGATTTTATTTTTTCCATAACTCTTGAGTGTAAATGTAAGGAATTATATTCAGTGTTCTGCCATGCATACAGGTCATTACAGACATCAAATTAAGATAATTATTTCACAGTAGATTGTGGGGGGGGGGGGGGGGGGGGGGGGGGGGGGGGGGGGGGAGGTGGTGAGTGAATGGACAGATGGGGAAGAGTTTGATTGTATGATGGGGAAAGCAGATTTGATGGAAGGAGGAATGTTTAAAGACAAATGGCAGACTCCGTTAGGTCTAAAGACTTTAAAACTTTAACATGTTATAACATTTTTATTTTTACTAGGTCAGCTTTGTCAACTGTTATTTGCATAGTCCTGTCGTCTTAGCTTTGCACAGGCACAGGTCTGTGATAGTGTGCAACTGCACTCGAGCATTGCTCAGGTGCAGGTTGAATGCGTTAGAATAATCAAGAAGAGGATTATGAGAGTGGACAAGGTTGTTTGTTTTGCTTTTTTAATGATGAATCAGAAGCTTTTTGATACATATTGTTATACAACATTAACTAGTAAAGTGTAATTTTTGGGGGGAGGGGGGGAAGTGTTTTGTGAGTTGGTTCTGACTTTCAGTAGGATTTTTTCGTTGTTATTGTTTCAATATTGAAATCTAAATATTAATATCATTTATGATAGGCTCACTTGTATGCATACAAAGGAATCTTTCCAGCAGGCATATATGTATACACAAACAGTAGTGTACTCATACACATGCGAGGATGTGCACATGTGTTTTAGTATGCTTGGTTTTCATATATGCTTTTGTACGTGTGTGTATGTGCGTGCATATGTGTGTGTGTGTGTGCGGGACTGTTGTTTTTATTTAAACAGTTAAACCAACAGTGCCTGAGGTGACGTTCTGCCCAGAAGATATTACAGTGGCGACAATTTATGATGATGCTTATGCCACCTGGACAGAGCCTACCTTCTCCAGTGGGGTCGTCTCTGTAGATTTTTCCCAACCATCAGGTATGTCCATCTAGGTGAGATTTTCACATATGCACACAAAAATGTACAAACACAAGGAGTGATTCATGCAAGAGAAATACGCAAAATTGACTTTGTTTACAATACCTGAATATCATTTTTGCTTGGTCAGTCAGTCATCATCAGTACCACACAGTCAGGCAGAGGCAGTTGAAGTTGAGAAACCAGTTGTACGACCGATTTCAAATTGAAGGCTATGTTAGTCTAGCTCTTGAAAAGGGCAGTCATACAGCAGCTCAAGTTGATGATCTGTCCGTGATGAATTCAGCACATTGAACTTCCCCAGTGCAAAATGTAGCGGCAGTCCACAATATTATCAGTGTTTAAAAGAAAAAAAGCAGGCGTAGCTTGTATAGCAGATGACATAGAAGGTGAGCAAACGCAATTGCGGAAGAGGAAGAACCGAAACCCCACATACAATGTGCCTGATTTGAAAGAACAGCTCTCGAAATCTTCAAGTATTATACTGAAGACAAGTTTTTTTGGTAGTTTGCTACTGAGTCAGCAGTGAAAAAGAATCTGATAGCTGATTTTGTTCTTCTATTGTATATATGACCCTTTCCTGTTTGTTTCCAGTTTGCTATAGTCACACCTCAGAATTATACAGGCTTTGATTGCACTGGGTTCGTCCTTTTCATTTCCAATGTTCACAGCTATTTTCTTGTGGCTAATCCATAAGTTGTGGCGTGTGTTTTGTGTTTTTTCTGATTTTCAAATTGGCAAGTGTGGTTTTATGTAACTGTGCAGTTAAAGCTTGGAAATCGTATCAGTAGATTTTTCTGTTGATCTGTCTGATGGCCATAGTATGGTTCATAGAATGACATGGCAGGTGTTCTGTTACTCATTAGCAGATTTTTTTTTCCAGTTTGGACTGTCATGTCAGTTGCTCTGTTGCATGGCGCTGGTTTCCTTTTTCAAGTTTGAATCAACTATCGTTACATAAAATCATTTGTTTTAATGCCTCCTCTCCTTTCTTATGTAAATCAACAGCAGCCACAAAGTTATGATTTTAGTACCTTTTTGCAGGTTCCCTTTTCTAGCATGTGTTGCATATTGTCATGTACATAAACTGTTTGTTCTTGATTTCATTTTCCTAATTGGGTTGACTGGAACCAGATACCAGTTTTTGCTGGTACAGATTGTAGGGTGAGCTTTTCCAGCGTGGGTCCACTATCGTCACACACATTGTCACTGGTTCCATTTTCCTGCATGAGTAGACTATAGCCATGAATATCAGTTGGTCTGTTACAAGGCAGGTTTCTGGGATGATTTGAGTGCAATAGTGTGCTCGTATTGCTTATTCTCATTTCAAGTGTAGGTTGACCGTTACGTTCATCAGTTTTCTGTTGTAGATTTCCTTTTCAGTAGTGGGTTACTAAAGTGATAATTAACTTCTTTCTGACATGTTCCATGTTCATTTTTCCAGCATGGATCAACTGTCATCACGAATATCAATTGTTTTGTGACATGTTATAGGTTCTCTTTTCCAGCGTGGTTTGAGCATAATCATGAATATCAAATTATTTTCTGTTCATGTTGTAAGATCCCCTTTCTAGCATGAGTTGGTTGTGGTCATGAATATCAAATTTCGCATTGTTACAGGTTTTCTTCTGGCATGGATTGAATGTATATTTAACTTTTCTTTTTCTTGTCTGTTTTATGGTGCAGGTTCCCTTTCCGGCGTGGATTTACTGAAGTTGTGTATACTGCACGGGATGAGGAAGGAAATACTGCTGTCTGCACATTTTCTGTCTTTGTTGGAGGTGAAGCCTGAGTTAAAACATTAGAGTGATGTGTAGTGCTTTCCAACAACTACCTCATAGCACGTGTCAACCTCAGTTGAAAACATGCTCATGTATCAGCACTCAGACATGAGACATGAGACACTGCTTTACTTGCCTCTGCTATCCTGACTTTTTCACAGCCCCTCTCCCCTAGCCCAGTAACACAAGCAAGCATGAACCAGGGAAGAGAGGGGGGGGACCTCTCACTCTCACCCTAACCACATATCTGCCTGTTTATTAGCTTCATGAAATTGCTGATTGCTGTGTGTTTATCAGTTTGAATTCAGTTTGTTTCTGCTGACGATTAATGTCCTTTCTGCAGCTATTCTTGTATTGTTAGTATCTGCCAAGGGTTTTGAAGAAGAATAATAGTTATGTGAACACATATAGGGCATTCAAAACACATACAGGGCATTCAAAGTTTTCATTCACATTTACTTTACACCAGGAATTCTGAGCTAAATTTATCAAAACTGTATGTTTTGAATCTACCACTTGAAGAATTCACACTGTGTACAGTGTTGAACTTTGTGGTTGATCAAATTAATTAAGTGATTACTCAGATTTGCCAAACCTGCTGTGAGCATATACCTTTGCTGGAAGCATACCAACAACCTCAGCTCAGAGAGGAGGGGAGGGAACGGGGAGCTGATTTATTTTTCTCATGAGGGTGTGACTGGTTAACATACACTAGTGTTGCTGATTACTCAGATTTGGAGCGTGTTCATGTTCAGAGTGAGCTATAGCATTTGTCAGTCCTCTGCTGTAAAAAAGCATACTGCAAGCACTGCTTGTCCACACCATTGGGCCATCTTTCTCATGTGAAATCTTTGTTCAAACTGTATGTCTCTCTCCCTCCCCCCCCCCCCCCCACATAGCCCCCCATCCCCAAGACCCCCCTTCCTCCCACTCCATCCCCCCTCCCCTCTCTCCCACTCTCCATAGTAGTCCCCCATACATACTCACCATGAACATTGTTGAAGTAGTTCTTCACACTCGCACAGCTAGAACACAATGTTTTTAGTGTATGTGAAGGTCAACAGTATGGACACCACATCAAGGCAAGTTTGTTTTGGAATCTGGCCCATGTTTTTTGCAACATATGATGGTCACATTAAAAATGCCACTAAGATCACCAAAGTGATGCATCCTTGGTGTACCCAGGGAGCCCCCTGCCCAGTTTGGTAAAAATTCCAATGGAAACAGTGGGTTTGTGAAACGAGCAACAAAGGCAGGACACACATTAGCAAGCAAGCACACATACACACACACACACACACACACACACACACACTGGATTTTCTTCTTTTTTTTTTACGGTATAAAGAATATGTCACTTCACTTTGATATTACCCATCATGGTATTTAATCATTTAAGATATTGTTTTGACAGATGCCATATGTCCTGTACCGGACCCACCAGGGGGGGAGGTGCACGAACCTGCCAGAATCGGACTGATGCATTCAGTTACTGTTCGGTGTCTTGTCCTGTCTCAAGTCAGTCTTTGGTAGAGGATGTTCCTGAATACTACTCCTGTGGCCCCAGTGGATCATGGGATACCCTGCAGGACCAAGATGGCATCTTCCCTACTTGTGGACGTATGTTGACTCTGTGTGTGTGTGTGTGTGTGTGTGTGCGCGCGCGCGTGCGCGCGGGCATGCTTGTGTATGTGCGTGCATGCATGTGCCTGTATGTGCATGAGCACGTGCATGCAGAGAGATAGGAAACGTATTTGTAAAAAAATTTGTAAAAAGAAACAGTTTGTTGTTGAAAAGGTGGAAGATGAAGATTTTACTACCAGAACTAACCAGTAAGACAGTTATGATTGGTTTCTGTTTAATGTGTTTCTTTGATGTTTGTTTAAAATGGAAACTTGATTTCCTTTTCTGATAACGACATTTCAACTGTCATGAAAAGCTGGTGTAGGCAAAGTGCAGTGGTGACTTTGAATTTTTACTTATTTACCAAGGAATCGTGGGCCCGGCACGTGCAGACGTCAACGTTTATCTCCCGTACAATATCAACACGGGTGTGTGTTCTACAATCACCCAGAGCATTGACTGTGACTAAAGGTCAGGAGGAGTTGGCCAACTGTTCCAAGACTGGGGTGGGCAATTGTGCCACTCTGCCAACTGTACGGATATCACTCCCATTGTCAACTGCACAGATCTCGGCAGCACCACTGTGAACATCACATTAACAGATGTTAGGTTGGTTCAGTTTTGCTTTCCTTCTATCTTGGTCCTGTTTGGATTTAGTCTGTTGGCCTGAATTTTTGTCAGTCTTTAACTCTCTCACATTATCCTTGTCTGGAATGTCCCTAGCGAGACTTTTTTTTAATCCTCAGAACAGTAAGTATGTTTGAAATAGACTGGTTTTGCTTGTTGTTTCAAATCGTGTCATGAAAAGTTGGACATGGATGCCATGCATACACCTCCTAGGCCAGAGGAGATGATAAGCGCAAGTGCACGCACACACTTTCATGCACACACACATGCATTTAGGTACCTACACAGGCAGACATTCTCACATGGACACGTGTAGGCACACTCACATTTACTCATCTCCACACGCTCTCATTAGCACACTAGCAAACAGAAGAACTTGGGATTGAATCATGTTTTATAGGAACAGAACAGAGACATTGGGTGTAAAGATTTGTAGGACAGTTTCAGCTGTTTCTAGGGTACTGTGTGTTCATACAGTGTATATTCAAGAAGGCTCTGTAACTTGAGTTTTTGAATCTTTTAGCCCTACGATGTATGCAAGGTGTTAGTGTTACTTTTTTTTTCCTTAAATGTTGAATTGCTCAAGCATTTCCTCTTTACTAGGTGTTGTTTTCAGTGGATTAGTAATATGATTTGGGAGGTACTATATGAAGAAGACATTTAACACTAACATGCATAAAGGCTCCAACAGTGCAATGTGTATCCAACTGCACAAGAAGAAAAAGACTGCAGCCATAAATTGAAAAACAGAATCAGCTGTTCGTCTATCAGCTTCAACAAAATCAGCATAGCAGTTGTCTTCTGTGTGCGTAACAATAACATAGTATTTTGACAAAATCTTGAAAACAATTCCAGTAAGGAGTCAACCTTAATGCAGCAATCCACTGACTGTATGAAAGAGGATATCTGCTTTAATAACCAATGAATGTTTTGACCTCCATTTTGTTCATATGAAATCTTGAGTGGAATTGACGGATACAGCTAAGACAAAACTCTGCATGCTGATTTCAGCGCTGTGTTGCAAAATGGGAAACGAAAAACGCACTGTGGAAGAGGGTGTGGCTGATGGCAGTGCTTGACGATAAGGATTTCACCTTTGATGTAAGTGGCTTTGTCTTCACTTATCTCAGTTTGTCTTGGGGGCTCATGTCATCATAAATCTGTTTGCAACAGGCTTTTCTTTTTGAGTATGATAGCATTGGATTCTTCCCTTAGTTTGAGACTGCAACTATTTTTTCATGGGGGTGTGTGGGGGGGGGGGGGGGGGGGGGGGTTATGTGTCATTTTCAGTGATGATCTCACAGTGGTGTTACTCTCACACTGCTCCTTCTGACTTCCCCGTGTACAGCCATACCTGGCCTGAGAGAAGAGGCATTGCACTGCTGCTGATCCATGTGCTCACTGATGACTAACTGATCTGACATGCAGAACACAACCTGTTGAAGCCCTCTGCTGATGACCGAGATTGCTTAACCCAGAGTCGGCATGAGTGAGCATCCCTTGTGAAGGCGCCACCATGACAGTCCAGTGACAGTTGCTAAGAACTTGCCAGCACCAAGGACAGTGATCCAGATTCCACCTTAGGTATGGATGTGTGTAGGGTGTCAAAGCTGAGGTCATCAGCAGCAAGGCAGGTTATGAAGGGCCACAGAATTTGATGCTGTTGTGGCAATGATCGGCGAGCATGATGAAGTTGATTCAACAGTGTTCTGATCTGGTTTGAATAAAAGTGACAGGGTTGTACTCTGTGCTTCCTTCTATGATATATCCAAACATCCAGAAACACAGACATGGCTGGTGCGGATCAGCAGCTGTTAAAGACATGCTCCTTATTGGAAGAACCTCAGCAGCCTGAATCCAGTCTTCCCATTTGAACCAGTATCACAGTAACCCTGGACAAGATTTGCCAGGTAGGAAAAGCTCCCACAAAAGATATTCCTCTGATGAAGTTCTGACCCATCACCTCCCAGTCTACAGTCCTCAACACTCAACTGCTGTGCCTCAGTGGCTGATAGGTTGGGCTGCTTTTCTTCATACCTTTGACTTTTTGAGTGAAGTTGCGTGAGCTGAGATGTCCGTATTGAACTGCAAGAGCTAGAGTTTGTGTTGAAGTGTTTGGCATGCTACAGGAATGTGTAATGCAACAAGTATTTTCTGCAGAGCTACAATACTTTACATCTTTTCAGCATGTGTGTATGCATGATTTCTCTCTTATGGAATGAATTGATATACGATGTCCAAGAGGCAGATCAATGTAAGACACACATGTACACACGCACGCATGCACACACACACACACACACACACACACACACACACACACACACACACACACACACACACACCTAAACAATTGTCAATTTAAAGCCAGTCTGAAAATGTAATGATCTTACATAATCACAAATGCAGTTTGTGTCTTGGTTATTTAAAGAAAAAAAATGTGTTGCAGAGCATAAATGCTATTTTTGTTGTTGATAGCCAGCTGATTTGAGTGGACTTCTGGGTATCGCCATTTTTGTTTAAGCCTTAAAGGAAGCTATTTTTCAACTGAGGAATGTTTACTGGTCAAAACACTTTTGAAAGCTGAATCCAAATCAGGGTTTGTAAAACCTTGTGATAAGTGGAAACATAACATACATTGCTATAGATGGAACTCTCTATGTACAGACTCCTAAAAGAAAGGCATGAGTTGAAGCAGGCACTTTTAGCAACACCAAAAAGATTAAACTAAATAGGGAAAGCACAAAAAGGAGGTGAGACCCTTCTAAAGATGCAGAGATCTAATTCCTAGAAATTTGGGGGGGGGGGGGGGGGGGGGGCCTCATCTTGAATGAAAGCACTCATTTAAATCTTTCGTTAATAACACCTGTTTTAGAGAGAAAACAAAATGAGAGAATGACAGCAAAAAATGTTGATGTGTTCTTCAGCATGAACAGACTCTGATGATTCAAAAGATGTTAGTGTCTCTCGTTTGGGGGTGAACTGGTAGGCTGGAGGCTACACTATATATTTTCTTTCTGTCTGATCTTGGTCTCTCAGTCATAATAACCATGCTGCCCATTCTGACTCCCTTACTCATGGCAACACACACCCAAGCTCAGTCTGTTGCAAGAGCAGCATCAGCAAAGCTGTCAGTATCAGGTTAGAATGAGACTGCTTAGCAAACAAGTCACTGACTGCTACTGATTGACTGTGGTGGTGATCAGTGGTGTCTATCTGATCTAAAACTTTTCTGACAACGATAATTGCTCAGTCAAATTACATTGGTCATCCACACTGCTGTGTAACCTGTGTGTGTGTGTGTGTGTGTGTGTGTGTGTGTGTGTGTTTCTGACTCCCTGTTTTCTGCTTGAGACTGCTCATAAGACTGTGGTTTACTGCCAGCACTTAGACAAGAAGTGAACATTGTTAATATCGTTAGTTTGTTGTTAGTACCATTATCATTTCTGTTCCAGACCATCATACCACGCGCCAGTTTGCTGGAGCAGCATTTCACTGTTGAAGTCATTTACTTTTGCGAGGAAGGACAGGTTTTGCGTGACAACTTGTGTGGTTAGTAAAGGGTTAATGGCCTCACACTTCTGCTTTTGTCGTATACTGCCTACCAGTGAGGGAGTGTGTGTGTGTATGTGTGTGTGCAGTGTGTGTGTGTGGTAGTGTGTGTGTGTGTGTGTGTGTGTGTGTGTGTGTGTGTGTGTGTTTGTCTTTCATTTCTCTTTCTATGTCTATTCCTCTTTCTGTGTCTGCCACATTTCTTTCTCTCCTCTCTCTCTCTCTCTCTCTCTCTCTCTCTCTCTCTCTCTCTCTCTGTCTCTCTCTCTCTCTTTCTCTGTTGACCCTATACCCCTCTGTCTGTCACTATCTTCTGTATCACCACCCACACTCCTCTTTCACTCTTTCTAATGTTCATTCTCTCTTCTCTCTCTCTCTCTCTCACTCTGATGAATATTTTTTCTACTAAGTGAAGAAATTTAACACAGGCATGCACATACACATACACACACATTTACACAAGCACACAGAGACATGGGCCAACAAACACATGCACACTCTTTTTTCTGTCTCTCTCAGTCTTTTGTCTCTGTGTCTCTGTCTCTCTCTCTAAATCTCTCTCACTCTAGTTTGCAAAGTGAAACGACTGCAGGCGGAAATCTAAACAAATCTTAAATAAATGTCAGCAAACCGCCCAGAGAAACATGGACAAACGAGTCACAAGACAACACACAACGCATTTAAACCTCTTAGGTCTTCTTCAGGTGAAACAAAGACGAACAAAATAACGAAAATGCACTTAGCTTTGATCGCTTCAGATTGCTTCTGAGTTCAGCTTTCAACGCTTTCTTCCTTGCGCTGAACTCAGAAGCAATCTGAAGCGATCAAAGCTAAGTGCATTTTCGTTATTTTGTTCGTCTTTGTTTCACCTGAAGAAGACCTAAGAGGTCGAAACGTGTTGTGTGTTGTCTTGTGACTCGTTTGTCCACGTTTCTCTGGGCGGTTCGCTGACATTTATTTAAGATCTCTCTCACTCTGTCTCACTCTCTCTTTCTCATACACGCTTCTGAACACAAATCATTGTAAATACTTTCTTTTTGCTTTATTAAGGCATATACACACACACGCATGCACACACACATGCACTTTCAAAGTCAAGAGTGACAATCTTGAAGAAGTTGGTTAGATTTTTTTTTTATCCAATGAATTATTAATGCTCAAGACATGATCATATATCAGAGAAAACTTTTTTCTTTTTACTACACCCATAGCTGCTTTTGTTACAGTGGAGTGTGGCCCTGGAACCTTCTACAACTCTTCCACAAAAGAGTGTGACAACTGTCCAGTGGGTCAGTACATGGCTGGCTATGCTGCCCTGTCTTGCACACCATGTCCCAATGGCAAGACTACACGGGCTATGGGTTCAGTTGGTTCAGACGAGTGTGAGGGTGAGTTCTTCAGTAAAGCAGAGTGAAAACTTGTAAACAACTATCGTTCTGTCTCATTCTGCCTGTCTGCCATACTCCGCTTCAGTACCAGTCCACCCCTGTTGATCAGTCAGCTGTTTTGTGTTTCCATATGGGAAATTTGTGAACCTTTGGGTTTTAAGACATGCCATTTTAGGATAGCAGTGTTTGCCAAATTTGTTGCCATGGTGAATCTGCTTCACTTCACCTCTGAGAGAATTTTTTTTTTTTTTTTTTTTTTTTTTTTTTTTTTTGCTATCCCAACCTCTGCGCCAACCTCAGAGGCAGTGCACCCACGCCGCTCATTCCGACACCCTGTCCACAATGACGGAATCGGCCCCGCCGAGCAGCATGGCACCGGCAATCCACAGGCAGCAGTCAATGTCAAGTCGTCAAGAGGCAACCCACCGGAGGAGACACTGCACTGCTGCCAAGTCACTTCAGTGGTGTTCAGTGGCGCCTGTTCTGATCTAACATACGCAGGACACCACCTACTAAGCCCCCTACTGACGACAATAATTGCTTAGTCGCGGAGCCGGCGTGAGCAAGCTCTCCCTCCGGAGGGCGCCACCACGTCCGTCCAACGACAGCTCCCATGGACTCGCTGATACGGTGACCCCGACGGAACCAAACCAAGGCCACAGACGTGTGGAGAGGACATCGAAACTGAGGTCACCATGAGAGCAGGGCATGAAGGGCCACAGAACTTGAGACTTTTTTTTTTTTTTTATGCTGATCGATGAGAATGAGGATGATTGATGATGATGCTACGGATTTCCATTTCGGTCTGAGACTACATGACAGGGCTGTACTCTACGCTTCCTTTCATAATATATCCCGGCGTCAACCAGGCCCGAGAGATACAGACACCTGCAGTGTTGGTCAGGAAATTTGAGCAACACTCTCAGAACGCATCCATTAAGTGGATGAAACTCGACTGTGTGGTCCCAGTCTTCCCAACTGAGTCCGCAGCAAACTCAACTCTGGGTAGGAGCCGGTCGGGGCAGAAAAAACCCACATGACTTCTGATGGGATTCGAACCCACGACCTCCCAGCCGGGAGTCCGCGACGCTAACCACTTCGCCACGGCGGCTGGTCCTCTGAGAAGAAATTTGTTTTCTCCACTCATGTTTAACACAATGAGAAGAGACATCGATCGGTGATTCTTCAGTTTGCCTTTGAGAGAATTTTTTTCCCCCCTCATGTCGAGTACATCGAGAGAAGAGACATTGATGGGTGACTGTTCACTCAACACAACTGTGAACAATGTATGGTCCAAGCACTAATGAATCAATATCGACAGCTCAGAGAGCCATGTAGGCAATCCTGATGCACCTGCACTGACTTCAGACTTCAGTGGCTGTGTGTTAGAGGCCCAGTTGGTTTTGTGATTACAGATGGATTCTGCAGTTACTGGAAAGAGGTAAATGACCACATTGGTCAAACACAACCAGCTCAAAAACAGACACATTCAGAGTGAATAACATCCACTGCTATATTTTGGTACACAATTTTCATGTTTTTAGATGTAAAATTTTTCAGTGTGATTTTGTTTTTTTAAGTGATCACGCTTCAAAATCTGGTTTGACACTTTCATGAATAACGTTGGTCATAGCAAGTATGATGTGCATACAAACTTTGTAGTTAAAGGTTGATCTATAGTGAGTGAAATATGGTATAAGCAGGAAATGCAAGATGGACTGCAAATATGTTGCCTTTTTCTTTTGGCATAGTGAATAAAGTTTATGCCATTCATGCACATATGTGAGCCTTCAGCATGTAAGTTGTTTTAGAAGAGAGGTGCTTTACATTTGTTTCGGTGAGTTTTTCTTGTTGTTTTTAATCATTATACATTCGCGGTTGAGTGATAACACTTGAGTCCTCTCATTTCTCTCTGGTCTAGCGGGTCCATCTTTTGGTCTTATTCTATTCTGTCAAATTTAGGGCAAATCAGAGGTAATTTCTTTTCCAGGGGCCATGTCATTTTGGTGTAACATTGTCAAAGATCCCTGATAAGATTAATTAGACTAAGTGCCTCCCCATGTCCTTTGGGCTCAGTATCTTTTCTTCCTTCTCCCTGTCATTGTCATTGATTATGAGGACAGTGGACAGTATAGCCGAAGTCTTCTGTCCCAATCGGCAGCTGAAGGACATGACTATGTTTATCCTCCAGAGATGATTCTGGCAGGAGATCCTCTCTCGTCCCTTCTTCCCTCAGTTGGAGGCTCTCACTTTGTATGACTGGGTTCTGTCTGTGATAATTGAAGGCCTCAGGATTTCCTTTTCTTTCCCCCCACCACCTCTGACATCTAAGTGTGTGTGGTCCAAGGTTCCTTCAGAGCTGGAGAAAGCTTAAGTTCTTTTTGAAGAGGCAGATTCCCTCTTTCAAACTGGAGCAGTTTCAGAGATGCCTCTTCCTTGTCCTCCAGGATTTTTGCAGTTGTTTTCTTTGTTCCAAGGGAAAATGGCAGAGAGGGCCGTATTGCTGACCTTGGCAGGTTGACTCTTTTTATCTTCTTCTGCTGAAGTCCACCCTGGAGAACAGACTATGTGTTTCCATTCTGCTAGAAGCCTGGGCCATAAGCCTCGACCCTTGGATTCCATATGCATTCATAGATTGTCCCAGAGGTACCTTCACTTTGCTTTTTAGAGAAGGGGTCTTTGCCTTCAAGGCCCTCCCTTTCAGTCTGTCTCTCAGCCATTAGGTTTTTACCAAGGTGACAGACTTAATCATCTCTGTAATGATGCATGAACCGGCCCAGCGTCTTCAAACTCTCACAGCAACCTTATTCAAAAGAACAGGACCTGAAGATTCTTTCAAAGGATCTTTGAACTCTCAAGCAGGTGCGTTCCACTCTGGGCTTTCTTGTAAATCTCAAAAAGTCAGACGGTTCCTCTCTCAGGATTTCACCCATTTGGTTATGCATGGATCAGTATCTGATTCACCTCTCATAACAGGGCTAAAAAAAATCTTCTTTTTTTTCACAATTAAGTAGAATGAATAATAAATGAAATAATGATGTTTTATGGCTAAGTACAAGAGGATAAAAGGTAAACAACATGTTTGATAGTCACAGAGCCAAAGCAAAGCCAGAAGACACACATGGAGACTTCACCTGTATGACCCTTCCACAACACTCTCCTGTGCTTCCGCAGACAGATCATCAATTGTTAAGACACACATGGCGACTTCACCTGTATGACCCTTCAGCAATGCTCTCCTGTGCATCCACAGACAGATCATCAACTGGCTTTTTATGTATTTTTCAGATAACTGTTCGGCTGGATCATACTTCAAGGACAACAGCTGTGTGGAGTGCCCCGTGGCTTTTTACCAGGATCGACCAGGACAGTTTGAGTGCACACCTTGTCCTAGAGGACTCCTGACTTTGACAATAGGGTCCACATCTGTAAACAGTTGTGCAGGTGACTTTACAGATACAATGTAGGGTTCACAGTGTCTTTCAGAAATTCTGAAGGGTTCTCTATTTCTTTCCAAATCTCTCTCTCTCTCTCTCTCTCTCTCTCTCTCTCTCTCTCTCTCTCTCATCAGTATTCTCCTTTTCACCAAAATGTCAACAAACAACTGAACCAAAAAAAAAACAAACAGAAAAGAAAAATGCATTGCAGTTTATACAGGGTATGCAGACAGGCAACTTCCTGAATTCTGAATTGCTTTTTCCTGTTGTGAGCTGTTCTAAATGTCGCTCTATTTCCGTTTCTGTTGTTACTGCAGTTCTTACCACTGTCCCATGTCTGTCATTTCTACCCTTGTTTGCCTGTAACCTTGTATGCATATACTGCCCTTGAGATTTGAATGCAGAAAGCACAGCATGTGTGCATGTTCAAGCCTAACAGAATTAAGTTAGATAGATAATGAACTGGTTTAATGAAAGATAGAAGAAAACATTCTGTTGAGAATAATTTTTTTTCAAGGTGACGCTGTTTTAATATAGTTTTTAAAGAATCATTGTATGCATAAATTGTCAAAAAATAAATCGCAAACACATTACATGCATCACACACACAAGCACGCGCACATGCGCGCACACACACACGCACGCACACACGCACACACACACACACACACACATGCACATACATGCATACACCTGAAGAAAGAATACTTTCAAAATGTTGGAGTTCATCACACCGTTCACAAACACACAACAAAATATTTAATTCAAGCATGGACTAAAGTAAATGCTATCCAGCCATGTACAGAAAAACAAATGCAATTCAGATGTGCAAAATACAGTTTACGAAGACAGGGAAACACATGCAGTTCAGTCATTACAAATACAAATATGTTCAGCAGCCCTGGAGAGAAACCAATGTGATTTAGGCAGACAGAGAATGGTATGCGATGTGTTCTGTCCTCTTCAGATTCCTGCGATTCTGGCTTCGAACTGTTGGTGAATGGAACTTGCGTGCCCTGCAGTCAAGGCACCTATCGACAGTCCGGTTTGAACCAGATGTGCCTGCCCTGCCCCTCCGCCTACACCACTCCTTCTGTGGGCTCCACGTCAGCCGGCAACTGCACAGTGTGTGAGTGGCTAAAATGCGAGCAGAGGCTGGTGTATGGAGAAGCTTTGTTTGATTTGTTATGTTTTTTTTTTTTTTGTAATCTTTTAAAACTTTAACAAAAAACCTTCCTTCTGCTGTCCATGTCTCTCTCCTTCCCATCATCCTTCCCCTCTCTTCCTTTCCTACTGGTTTCTATCTCCTGGCTTCACTTGGCTTGAAAAACATCATAGTTCATGTACGTTGCTGGCCCTCTTATGCGGGTCATGCATAGTTGGTGAGTGACTTGAGGCATGTATGTATGTTGCATTTTATGTGTATGCATGCACATATAAGTGATTTTGTAAGTTTGTGAGTGCCAGCTAGTGTTGAAGAATTTTATATGTATCCAACCCAGAAAGATAATGAAACATGATCTTAAGGTTAGAATATGAAAATCCGATGTTCACAGTTCCTGTGGCAAAGCTGTTTTCATCTCATGCAAGAGGTACAACATCATGTTTAAATTGTGTATGATACAGAGGAAGACACCACCTAACATAGATAATGCTCTGTTGTGGAGAGGTGGTTGAGTTGTTTTTTTTTTTTAAATTAAAGGTAACTGCAGGCTTTGCAAAGTATAGGACATAGAAAAATCAAGTCTGAAAAACTGTACCTTGCTATGTCGAATGTAAGTGATATCATTAAAACAAGTTCAGTGCAGAAGTAGGCCCAGAGAGAAGAGAAGACAATGGTACAGATCACTTGTTGCTAGAACACATTGATTGTTCTGTTCACAAGCAGAGCACCCAACATTTCAGAAATGCAACATTTTAGAGTAGGGCCTTCTGTCACTGAAAGAAGTCTGAATAAGAGAGGTGCATGAATTTTGCCACACATGAAATCAAGAGGTTAGGTTAGAGTCTGCACACAAACTCATGCCAAAGGTTTACTGACAGGGACAATACTGATGATCTGTTGTGTAACAAATGCACCTGAAATTTACTGTGTAAACCTTAACAAGAATCAGTCAAATTCAGGAAATATGTGTAATAAAAGGAACACCCCACATTCGCTCCCAAATTTGTAATCAGTGTCATAATGAGACCTAATGAAATTATACATATTGATTTCAGTCACGTGAAATGGCAGAAGCTAATGTGAATAGCGATTTCCATCAACTGCTGGTTTTGGTTTCTTTCTTTTCTCTCTGCCTGTTTTGCATTCCACATGATGCACACAAACTGGATATTTACTTTCATACTGCAACCAATCATGACCACTGCTATCACGATTTGATGAAAGAGCATGCAACCATAAGGTTTTGCCCAATATTAGACTTGGTCAAAACTGATTTTGCTTATGTCCAAGACTGCGCCTTACATAAAAGAAAAAGGTGGATCACCTGTGACATAAGCATGTGCGCGGGTGTGTATCTGTGAGCAAGCGGGAAAGTATAGATGCTGGAGTGTGTGTGTATGTGCGTTTTGTGTGCATGTCCTGGAACAGCGAGGAATAGAAATGTCTGGAATATGTCTTATCTTAATGATTTTAATGATAAATCACCTATCTCTCTCCCCTCCTCTCTCTCTCTCTCTCTCTCTCTCTCTCTCTCTCTCTCTCTCTCTCTCTCTCTCTCTCTCTCTCTCTCTCATACACACATGTATGTATATATATAATTATGAGTGGCTGAGTGCATGCTTTATTTGCACTACCAAAAAAGAGAAAGATTGAAATTCCCATTTTGGTGATACACGCATGTTTTATTGTTTGAAAGTATTTTAGTTTTCAGTGTCACGTTTGTAACTATAAATATGTATGTCTAACTTCTAGGGCAGCAGTCACAAATGTAATTTCTCTTTTAACGACAGATAATAAAGTTATCTGAATCTGAATCTGAATCTGAACTTGTCAGTGGAACCATATGCAAATGTATATGGCCAAAGCATGATGTGCTCTGCACTGATTCCATGCATTCACTGGATGGCTGATGTTCTGAGCTGAGTTATTGACAAGGACATTGAACAAGACTGCAGATCATAACATAGTTGGTTGCCCAGTTTTGTTTTGCTGTGAGTGGTGGGCTGTGTGACATTAGGCAACATGGTCAGAATTTGAAAAAAAAGATATCAGCCTGCATACACTAAAGAAAATTTAGAGTAGTCCTTTTTTGGCAAACCTGTTTTAGCAGGGTTCATGCAGCAGATAAATTTCACCTTAGTTGTTCATTTAAATAAGATTATTAGGAATTACATAGTTCATTGTTCTGTAATAATTAGTATGCTTAGAAGTGCTGAATGGAAAATGACCTAGCCAACTCAAAAACGTCAGTAAGTGATATACATTTTGGAATTTTCAGCCAGGTAAAAGCTGATTTGCTTACAGCTGTATGGTGCTTCTCATTAGTCTGATAACACAGCAGCATGAGGATGAGGTTTAGTGCCAGTAGGAAAGCATTTTTCATGTGGTATGTGGGTCGCTGAATATAAGAGACCTTGTCTGTTGCGTTCAGAGTCTTCTTTGCCTGGTTGCAGTCTTTTCACTCCAGTCTCTCACTTCAGTAGTAAACGAATCTTCAACACTATATCCACCCAGGTACAATCATTGTTATTTTTTTGTTTCTGTTTGATATGCTAATCATTGTTCTGATTACTTTTATCGTAGACCTTATGTCATAAGGTAACTTAATTATTCAGCAAAATGATTCCATGCATACCTTTGATAATAATGGGGTGGTGAATGTCCTTGTTCTGACAGTGAGATGTCCTGTAGGCTCCAGAGCTAATGAGAATCAGACAGCATGTGAGCTGTGCCCAGTTGGCATGTACCAACCACTTGTCAACCAACGCGATTGCCTCCCTTGCAGCATCAACTTCACAACCGCTAGCCGTGGCTCGTCGAATGCTTCAGAGTGCAAACGTGAGTTCAGCAGTTCACAGGATACATAATAGTTTAATACAATAAATCAATGCATGATGAGTAGCACAATGTTATGGACATAGAATTAGCAGTTACAGTGAAATCAGACAAGAATATGTACCACCTGTGGAAGAAAATCAAGACACATTTTTGAAACAGAAGGAAAATGTTTTGTAATGGTGCAGATCGTTTTTCTAAAGAATTGTGATCAGCAGAAATTTATGGAAAGGCAGAAATGCACTTTTAAACTAATTTTATTTAAAGGCAAAGAGTTCATGTTCTTTTAGCATTTAAAGATTATAGAATATACAGTTTCAAAAATTTAGGCTTACCCTAAAACTGTATTTGTCTATTTGCGTTAATGTATTTGGAAGGACACATGCATATTATTCATATAAAAGAATGGTGGTTGGTGAAAATTTATGAAAAGGCAGAAATGATTTTTAATTTATGTATAGGCATCAAGGAGTTAACCTCCTTGTGGCATTTAAAGATTTTTAGAATTTTGCGTTTAAAGAATTTAGGCTCGCTTGAAGTTGTGTGTGTCTGTGTGCATAGTTAGGTATATGTGTTTATTTGCAAGTACATGTCCATATGCATGTAGAAATGCATGGTCAACAAACATATATCTGTTAATCTGTTTTTTGTCAAGTTTTAAATGCATGTCCTCTGTATAAAAATATAATTTCTGGACATAACTTGATTTCTACTTGTGTGTGAGTGTGTTTGTATGCAAGTGTATGTGTGTGTGTGTGTCTGTCTGTCTGTCTGTCTGTCTGTTTGTCTGTCTCCTCTGTCTGTCTGTGATTAGGATGTGTGTTCAGAGCACATTAAACTTTTCCGTAAATGACAGATTGTTTTTCCATCATTTCAGTCTAAATAAAAAAAAATTGTATTTCAACTGCTGTTCCTCTTATCTTGTCTGTCTCTCTCTCTCTCTCAAGAAGTTCAGTTTCTGTATGCAGATAAGTCCAAATGCTGTGCATCACATCTGCTTCACTGTGTGTGTCCAAAAGAAAGTAAATAAGTGGATGGACAAGTTGTTTATTTCAAGTGACTTCCTTTTCCATACTGCATGTTTTTGCACTTCTTGAATGTCCTTGCAGACATGTGATAGATAGGGTCTGGTCAGAACCATCTTTTGTGAGCACCCATAGACAGAGAACTGTAGAGATCCTTTGCTGATTGCTTATGGCACAGCCTGCAGTCCATGGACAGTGAGGTTGATGGCTGTGTGTTGCAGAATTCTGTCCATCGGGCTATGAGGTGGATGCTGGTCGATGCGTGGCCTGTCCCATAGCCACATACAAGGGACAATTCCAAGGATCCCCTATCACTATGTCTGCCGTGTGATTTCGGGTATCTCACTCCCAGTGATACATCCATCTCCGAATCTAACTGCTCTATACGTAAGTATTGAGGCATAAGGCAGTAGGTGTGTGTATGAGGCAGGGTGGAGGAAAAGAGGAGGTGGGTTTTGGGATGGGTGGGGTTTTTTTTTTTTTTTTTTTTTCGTCAATCTCTTTCCAGTCCTTCTCAGATGATATGGGACTACAATGAATACATCATTAAAAAGCACTTCTTCAGCACACAACCGTACAGCACCATACATATTCATCTCCATCTTTGACTTTTTTCTGTTTAAGGAGTAAGGCCATTTGCTTTGCACAAATCGATTTAAGCTGGTTGTTGGTTTTGTTATTATGATTTACGATGGCTATTGATGACTGTCAGTGTCATCTGTCACATTGGTTATGTAGGAGGTGATGTAGGGATGTACAGTGTCACCTATGTCCCTTTTGGGCAAGGCAGGGAGGGACACAGTGGCTTCATTCTGTTGCTGAGAGCTATCTGGGGAGTATTTTTTTTTTTGTTTGTTTTCTTTTTATGTCTGTTATTCATGATGTCCGACATAGATGTTGGTCACAAGTTCTCTTGTCTGTTTTGTGTTGTGTATTAAGTAAACGTTACTTATCATCTTGTTCTATGTTTTTTTTGCTTGCATTTTGGCTTGTTCTCAATAATTAATAGAGTTGTTTTCAGTTTCAGTTGCGGTTGTTGTTCTTTGTTTATGAACTGAAATAACAATCCATCTTCACAGTTCACTTTCGTCTTGTATTTTTTCTCTTAAAAGGAGTAAATGGAAAAAAATGCTTTATTGTTGGGACCATGCTCATGGAGAAAAGCACACATACATTTTGGATGACTGTTACTCCTGGAACCTTGCCAGTTACAGCTTTGCCATTGCCATTTTGCATTATGCACCACCTTGTATGCTTCTAGTGCAGCAGATGTTCCCCTCCCCCCCCCCCCCCCCCCCCCCCCCCCCCCCCCCCCCTTATTGGTGGCATTGAACTTCATGTTTATCTTTTGTTTGCTGGGAAAATGCATCCTGCCTTCCTGCAGATGATTGCACTTGGATTAGGTAGCATGTTCTGAAAAAACACTTTATTCCTGTGTGTAAAGTTTGTGTCCATAAAGTACTCTGCGAAGATTAACATGAAATGAAAATTGACCAGATTCTCAGATTTTCTTTTGTACAGATTTGACACTGCTCTTTGCTGTGATACAGTATGATTCAAGTGTGTGGTATTGTTCTTTCCAAGAGTGAGCGGTTAGAAATGGACCCACATTTTCCACCATCATGGGGCACTCACAAAGGCAGTCTGTACTTGCTGCACACAGAAATCATGACTGCACACACACACACACACACACACACACACACACACACACACACACACACACTCATCTGCCCTTCAGGTTTATTGCAAAGCGTCCTTTCTGTTTTTTCTTTACATGAAATCCCTTGTCAGAGTGGTTGTCCACATGAAATTGATAGAGAGAGGGGCCTGGTTTGGAGGGAAAGCATAGGGATGGAGGTAGGGGGAGATTGGAGGAGAGGGGGTCATGGGTAACTGAAAATAGATATTTTAAATCGAAGTGCAGAAAACCTAAAAACAACAGACTGCCACTTTTTACAAAGGCAAGAAAAAAAAAGAACAAAACGTGTGAACCATCATAACGACCTTGTGTAGCTTCAGCTAGAGGATCAGAACACAGTGTCTCTTTTGTCACTGAAAGCAGTGCCAAGCAATGGTGGAGAGCGATGATTAAAGTCAGATTGAAATAAAAGATAAGATTAATGATGAGTTTGTTGGTATAATCAAATCGCTGGAACACTGACAATGTGCAGTTAGAGGCCAAGTACCAGAACTATGACAGTGTAGGGTTACAGGCCAAGTAGTACAGAACAGTGTCAGTTTGTGGTTACAGGCCAAGTACCAGAACAGTGTCAGTTTGTGGTTGCTGGCCAAGTACCAGAACAGTGTCAGTTTGTGGTTGCTGGCCAAGTACCAGAACAGTGTCAGTTTGTAGTTGCTGGCCAAGTACCAGAACAGTGTCAGTTTGTGGTTGCTGGCCAAGTTCCACAACAAGGTCAGTTTGTGCTGCTGCTGAACAAGTACCAGAACAGTGTCAGTTTGTGATTGCTGGCCAAGTACCAGAACAGTGTCAGTTTGTGGTTGCAGGCCAAGTTCCACAACAATGTCAGTTTGTGGTTGCAGGCCAAGTACCAGAACAGTGTCAGTTTGTGGTTGCAGGCCAAGTACCAGAACAGTGTCAGTTTGTGGTTGCTGGCCAAGTACCAGAACAGTGTCAGTTTGTGGTTGCTGGCCAAGTACCAGAACAGTGTCAGTTTGTGGTTGCTGGCCAAGTACCAGAACAGTGTCAGTTTGTGGTTGCTGGCCAAGTACCAGAACAGTGTCAGTTTGTGGTTGCTGGCCAAGTACCAGAACAGTGTCAGTTTGTGGTTGCTGGCCAAGTACCAGAACAGTGTCAGTTTGTGGTTGCTGGCCAAGTTCCACAACAATGTCAGTTTGTGGTTGCAGGCCAAGTACCAGAACAATGTCAGTTTGTGGTTGCTGGCCAAGTACCAGAACAATGTCAGTGGTTGGTTACAGGCCAAGCACTAGAACAACATTAGTGCATGGTTACAGGCCAAGTGTCACAGTAATATGTGTATGAATGTTACAGCTAAGTTTGCAGAATGACAGTATACTACAACACTGACACCTTAGGAAGGTTACAGGCAATACAAAGCAAAACAAAAGTATGATGATGTTGATAATGTGATGACAAACAAAATCACAAGATGATCAGGGCATGACATTCAGAGAGATTAAACTCCAAGAAAAAAAAGGCTATTTCATGTGTACAGGATTTTCAGTACAGAAAGCATTTTGTACCATTGTCTGAAAGTAAGTAGGAGAACTTTACAAAAAATGCTTGTACATTAAAACCATTGTATGGTTTACAGGTAATTGTTCGGCCGGGTTCTTCATTCAGAGGGATCCGCTCGGGGTGGAGACATGCGTGCCTTGTCCAGTGGACCAGTACAACCCCCTGCCTACCAATACACCTGCCTTCCCTGCCCCCCGGGCAACGGCACCCGAAAGTCTGGGGCAGATAGGGAATCCATGTGTGAAGGTAAATGCTGGATGCCTGTAATCTGAGTTTCATATAGCTGCATGCTTTTTTCCTCTGTCTCCGTCTTTTCTCTTTATTTCTCTGCATCTGTCTGTCAGTCTTGTAGTCTGTGTATATATCTTCTCTCACTTACTAGCCTGAGGGCTCTTTCCCAATTGGAGCACAGGTGTTTAAACATTTGGAAATAACCAAAATTGATTAGGCAGTTATGTTCTTCTTCCTTAGCAGTACAGTCCTTCCAAAGGGCGTGACACTGTATTGTTCTCCAGTTCTTCAGACCCTTTAGTAGGTTCTGCCATCTCAGAGCTCTCCAGTTTCAACGTGACCATGGGCCTTTCAGCTTTACAGTCTTCTCACATGTATGAACAGGAGTGAGTTGAGAACGCTGGCCTTAACGATGCTACCTACCCACCCCGTCAAATGGCAAGAAGCAGTTGCTTGATAATATGATCATGTTTTTTGTCAGTTCCAGTAGCCCAAACTTCCCTCAGCCTAATGTGTTTTTCTGTCAAGCGAACAGCAGCACCTCATGCATGTAAGCCTAAATATATGTGCTTTTGTTGTAGAAATATTACCTGTCACAAAACACACAGAGAGATGCTGGATTGTTTGCCATTCCACGCATTTCTTTCCACCCCCATGTTTTGACCTTTCTCACATTACGGAACCCAACCTGGTGGCTGGAAGCTTCCCGTCTCTCTCTATCTCCGATTGCCAGCTCTCTGTCCCTTGTAATTCCACTTCAGTGACTGCGACATTGGCTGTGAGGTGTGATTCTCTCTTCTCCCTTCATCCCATCATCATGGGGGCGTAGGGCAGGAGGTCTGCGGAGATAGTTACTTTGTTCCCTCATAGATCACAGGAGGTAGATATAGGTCAAGGTGTAAGGACAGGTGTGTCATAAGTACCCAAAAGAAGGAGAGAATGTTAATTAGTTTTCATTTTGTTTTCCCAGATTTGATAATATTTATTATTACAAACATCAGACTTTCTTCTCTGATGAAGATCCTTCTCCTCTCCAGGGGAAGACAGCATTTTTTTTTTTCTAATTTGGCCCGTACTGCTACACACAATACACACATACCCCCTTCCCCCTTCTCTCTCTGTCTCTTTTGCACTCTCTCTCTCACATGCACACACAGGCATTCCTACACACACACACACACACACACACACGCGCGCGCGCACACACACACACACACACACACACACACACACACACACACACACACACACACACACACGCACACACACACTGCTACACACACACACACACACACACACACACACACACACACACACACACACACACACACACGCACACGCGCGCACATTCACACACACACTCACACGTACACTTTTAAAATGTGAATGAAGATTAGTCTTGTCCTATGACACTGTCTTTCAGATGTCTGTGACTCCGGGGAGGAGGTGGTAAACGGTGTGTGCACACCATGCCCTCAGGGCTACTACTACAAAAACAACAGTGATGACCGCTTTGCCCAGTGCTCCCTCTGCCCAATGGAGTTCATCACCGCAACCACAGGGGCTGTTTCATCAGATCTCTGCAATATCAGTATGTTGAGTTACGATAGTTGTATTAACACTGTTGCAAAAAAAAAAAAAAAAATCAGTGCATAATATCCAAGACATATGCTTCACAATGCCTTTACATTAAAACTATAAGAACACAAACAATACAAAACCTTGTTTCATTTCACTCATTTCATATTATTCTGGACTGGTTTGTTTTGGTGTGTGCTGTAATCTTTTAGTTCAAATGCCTTTCATTTAACCAGTAAGAATGCAGCTGGAAGAATTCAAAGTCAGACATCATTTACATGCTTGTGTGTAGCAGAGATGCAAAACACACACCACCAGTGTACAGTGTACAATGTCCTTGCACACAGTAAACGGTGTAAAGCCCACTTGTACCTTATACAGTATAATACATATGCATCTATATGAAATATGGGACATCCAACATGAACATGTCTGTACACAAACTAGAACAAACGTTCACATGAAGAAAATGCAGCATGCACACATGAACACAGTTTAGAGTGTACAACATGCACACACCTCAACACAGTATGGAACATACATATTGCTTACACTTGTTTAACAGTGTCGAAACACACAACATGCTCATACATCTATGTGGTAGAGTGCATGCACAGAGCTGCCTTTAGTATAGAAAAGAAAGTTCTCAGCCATGGCTGCATCCTGGTTCACAGCGCACGGTTGCACAAACGGTCATGGTCACACAAACCTGTGAAGAGGTGCTCTTTATGGTCATTTTCTTACCTTTTATTTCCTATGACTTAAAATTGGAGGTCATGGTCATTACAGTTCCTCTGAAGTTCATTTTTTCTTTTCTTCCTTTTATTCATCTCTTGGTTGTTATGACTTAAAATTGGTGTACTGTCCAAAGAAGGAAGCAACAGAGGGAAAGCATGCTGTTAGTCTAGTCTCATCATAATTTTTTGTTATTATTTTGTTTGGACAGGGAATTGCAGCGCAGGTTATTATCGAGAGGTCAGTAACAACATGTGCATGAAGTGCCCCATGAATACATACCAGCCAGACAAATGGCAAACATCCTGTGTTGACTGTCCCCCTGAACACCTGACACAGAGCACGGGGGCCTCCAGTAAAGACCAGTGCTTATGTGAGTAAACTTCAGGGGGGGGGGGGGGGGGGATATGTCAGTGTCTGTGTGTGGTATATACATACATATGTTTACATGCGTAATGTGTGTGTGTGTGTGTGTGTGTGTGCATATGTGTTTTAGTGTTCAGTTTATAGTTGCATTCACTGATGCTGGATTGGGTGTGATGATTTGGGGTGGGGTCAAATGGAAAGACTGGAAGTACAAAGCTGAGTGCCTTTCACTTTGTGGATGCATCTTTGAGACTGTTGCTTTGTTTTTCTTTCCCCAGCTTAGCAGGCGTCTTTATCTCTCAGGCCTGGTTGCCACTCGAATTTTTTTTATGAAAGGAAGTGTTGAGCTCAGACCAGAACAGAACTCCTTAGCATCACAATCGTGCCTCTGTTTGATCATCATACACATACTTGTCAATAAATGAGGCTCGTTTTCCACCATCATAATTTAGAGATGAAAAGTTAACTATCATGACTGTCCACAATTAAATCAGTCTGTTGGTGCCACTTTGTGATGTTTTGGTTGTGACTACATTTTATTTTCTCATTGCAAAAAAAAAAAAAAAAATTCTCAAATTGGACAAACAGTTTTGGAGTGACAAAGTATACCAAAAGTTAATAGCTTCTGTCTTTAAACAATTTTGAGAATATATGTAAAGTTGTTACAGTGTCATCTGGGAAAAGTTAGTGTGAAAGTTGTTTGAAAGGTCTTTCTCCAAACAGCCCGTAGAGTTTCTGTCTGTGTGTGGAAGGCCTTTCTTCATATTGTTGGTAGAGTTTGTGTCTGAAAGGCCTTTTTCAGCACAGTCTATAGGTTTGTGTCTGTCTACAGTATTGACTGCGCAAAGAAGTCGGGCTGTAGGATCGCATCTACTCAAACCTTATAGTTGAGAAATAACGTCATTTAATTGTGTGTTTTGTTCCATAGAAAGTGACGAAATGTGACCCAGGGTTCCTCAGAATTTGTGTTCATGCTGGCTTTCTGAGTGGAAATAGTGAAGGTGCAGTGTGATCAGCAGAGAAGAAACGGATCAGTGTAATGAAATAATCCATAATGCAGTTAGTAACCTACTGTGACACCAGGGTCAGTGTAAACTTCAAACTTCAGTGCAGAACTCTTCTTACAATACACATGCTAACTGCTCACAGTCAACCTTTCCATGGTGAACAATAAGAAAAAAGGAAGAAGTTGTAGGTGGCCAAACCTGCAATGACACAAAGTACCTCTCTCTCTCTGTCTCTCTGTCTCTCTCTCTCTCTCTCTCTCTCTGCTTCTCTCTACTGGCCACTGGCCATTTTGTATTTTCCTTTGCTATTGAAAGTAACCAATAGGACTGTTCACCTGGCTGCTCACCTGGCTGCCAATTTTACTGTATCTGTTTGACAATTTAGCTTTTAGATATATATAGATATATTCATTATACTTTATGTTGTTGTTGCCATGGGGGGTCAGCCTTCATTATGTTGGTAAGCTTGTTATCAAGATGTGAATTTGATGTGTACAATATGTGAAAAGTTGTTTTTTGTTCCCTGAGCAGTGACAACCTCAACAATGCCCAGCTTGATCTATTGGACTACAGTGATAACTAGATATAAATTAAATTCTCTTTTGTCTGTCTTAGATGTGTCTTGCAGTGTTGACCCACTGTTGAATGATTTCTGGAGATCTTGATTGAGAAGTTCCACTGAGTTTTCCTATCGTCTGTGACAGTGAGTTGTAACCCAGGACGACAGGATCAGAACGATACCTGTACAGACTGCCCTGTAGGGTTTTACAAGAACACCACTGGGGTGGCAGGTTGCGTCGCCTGTCCTACAGGTTTTCGCACCACTGGTACTGGGAGCACCGATGAAGCCAACTGCAGTGTGGGTATGTTGATAGATAGAAATCTTTGTCTGAACCGTACTCATAGATGGAGACACAAAAACACAGCACATACAGAAAGCTTGAAGCTCTGTTTGGTTAGATTGTGTGAGTTTTCAGCTTTTGTAAACAAGGCTGTTAAAAAATGTGGATCAGCAAAGAGTAGTACTGGTTGTCAATCTCTCTCCACAACTGTGATGCTGCAAAAGAAAACCAGGTGCAAGATGCATAGCTCATTTCAGAGCTGAGGCAAAAATTGGCCAACCACCCTTAAACGAGCAGTTTTTGTTCTTTAATTAAGCTATTTTAGGTTTGTTATTATGTATTCTGTGCACGCCCAGAGTATCAATACAAATTTTGAATAACTGACCCTTCAAAGATAACGTAAAGAGATTTGAATTCTGTTTTGCTGCTTTTTTTTTTTCTGTGATTTTAGTGGTGTATAATGGATGCATAATCTCAGTTTGCATTAAAATTCCATTACACATTGTTTTCTCATGTTCTTTTGAAAATACATACACTCTTTGATGTCATTTGAAAATCTGTGTGTTGAAATTTTATGCAGCCAAACCATTTTCTTTTTCAGTTTTTTTTTCCTTTCTGCTTAAATGGCATCAAACAAATGCTTGTGTTAATGGTTATAAATTGCGAGCCTCTTTTTTTTTTAATTCCACATTTTCATGCTTGTTTATCAATGAGGAAACAGATTAAGTCTTGGAGAAATCAATGATGATATACTGAAGCAAAACAGTCCGTCACGATTTTCTGAATGTATGGCTGTGCAAACATCGTATATGATAAAATATCATCCTCTTAATATTGATTGTGTGTGTGTGTGTGTGTGTGTGTGTGTTTGTGTGTGTGTGTGTGTGTGTGTGTGTGTGTGTGTGTGTGTGTGTTGGTGTTTTTTGGTTTTGTTTTGTTTTTCTTAGGACCCATTTAACCTACTTTCGCAGAAGTTAAGAATTCATTTTACTGGGCATAGGTTTTCGATAATGTCATATATTTATTTTTTGTTTTTTGTTTTATGTTTTTTTTTCACCTTGAGGGAAATTACTTCAGTCATGAAGATGTTGGCCAGTTGTTTATTACTGTTTAAAAAAAAAGGTGAATGACTTTGTTTTGTTGCAGTGGCCTGCGATCCAGGTACCTATTTGGACAGCGCTCAAAACATCTGTGAACCTTGTCCATATGGCCAGTACCAACCATCCAAATGGCAAGACAGTTGTGTCCCTTGCCCTACTGGTAAAACTACCTTTATGGAGGGAGCTAGCTCAACGACACAATGCTTCCGTAGTTGTACCACCAGAGTAGAGTTTGATTGTGTGTTGAGACATGTGTGTGTACATGTGTCTACATGCATGTGACAACCATGTTGGATGCAGGCTTTCTTAACATTTTTTAAATGTAAAGGTCTGTGTTTGCTATGTTTTTTTTTTTTTTTTTTTTTTTCATCGAGTTCAAATTGATCAGACTCGCAGTTGAACTGTTTTCAGCTGTGTTACAGATCAGGACAAGCTGGTCCAGCATACAGTTTTGCACTGGGTTTTTTTTTTTTTTGTTTAGGGAAACAATTCCAACAAGACTTTGCATTAAGTTTGAATTTGTTTGATGCCATGATCCCAGAGCTGTAACTAGTGATGGCCATTTGGATTGGTTTGACTCTACAGAGCAGGACTTCACTTTTGCTCAAGTGTGTCGATGAAAGTGTATGTGCGTTTGCCTGCAAGGTGACGTGAGAGTATTTGGGCAGATCTTCATTAATGGAGTAACCAGGAAAACATTGCAAAGTGCTCAACTGTAGAAGTTAGCAGGTGCAGAAGTGAGGACTTGGTGAAGGGAAGGGATTTAATGCTGTCGTCTGCTTTGCAACCAGAATGATGTCAGGGTGTGCAGGTTTTCTGGCTCACATTCAGATACTCTCTACACCTTTAATATTTTCCTGTCTGTAAACTGCATGCACTGTGTGCTCCTTTTTGTCATGTGAATACAGTTGAAAAGGTTCCATGATTTACCACACTGAGTTCTTATGATGGGTGTGTCACTGCAGCATTGGTTAGACTTGAGTTCTTCAAAGCGCAAAGTGCCAGAACCTCTGCCTGTTCAACGCCTTCCTTCTCCTGAAAGGGAATGAAGATTTCCTGCACATTGTGAACTCTTTCTGATTGTGAAAAGTAGCCATGTGGGTCAACGACTCCTATCATGTTTTTGTCAGTGCCCACCTTGGTCTCTGTTTCTTCTCTGTAGCGTCATAAGCCAAAGATGAAATTGTGTGTACCAGCGTCTCCATGATTTGTATCCCTGTTTTCACTGGCACAAGCTGCTATGTTAACGAAAGAATAACGCACAGTGTTGACAGCCACTATAGGTTTGTGTGTGTGTGATGTGCTATTTCAGGTGATTGTGCAAAAGGCAGGGAACTGGACCTAGCTACTGATGAGTGTGAGGCTTGTAAGCGAGGTTATTACCGGGACAAGAGCTCACCTAATCAGACAGCCTGCGTGCTGTGTCCTTCCAGTTTCATTACACCTGGTATTGGGACTGACTCGGCCAGTGATTGTCGTATTGGTGAGTGGCAGAGTGACTTTGTTATGCTAATTGATGATGTAGTGGCGTTGGTTCAGTTGTTGTAGGTATGTTTCTACAGGGACAGATTTTGTAGGAGCTAGAGGTCAGGAAAGAGGGGGAGGGGGTGGGTACAGAGGTTCACGCTCCTTGTGACCACCCCTCCCTACCCTTTGACTATCCCCATTCATAAGGATATAAGATTCCAATTTACCATAAAACACATTCTTGAGAGGGAAAAAAATGTGGGGGGGGGATGTAATTACCATAGCCTGGTGACAAAAATATATCATCACCAGTTAATCCATTCCATATGAATGACAACCTCCAATTCCAGATTCCTGATGCCACTCTTCCAAACTCCACCCCCTCCCTCCCTCACCTCCCCTATCCACCCTCATCCTCCTACACTTTCCTCATCTCATGCTCAGGAATGTTTCACTGAAGAAGACCAGCTTTTGCTATTTGCCACACCCTTCCTCTTTCTCTTTTTTCTCCCTTCCACCCCCAAATATGATCTAACCCAGGTTATCTGTATGGGAGAACTTGCGCTTGCTGTCGAGCACGTTTTTATGTGGTGCCATGAAGTAATTTGACAGGGAAAGACAGTCTATAAATTAACCCTTTTTTTAATGTATGTGTATTTGGGGAATGCATATAACATGATTTAAAGGGATCATTCTAACACTCTTTTTGTTATATAACTAAATTAAAATTCAAACATATTTGATATTTATGTATAACCAAGATACAGCCACCAGAACAGAGAGAAAAGATTTAAATTAAAATGTTCCTTGTCAGTTTTTGCCCAACTGTAACAAAAAGCTGCATGTTTGTAGCTGGTATTGTGCATATTGAAACCAGAGATATTTATGAAGATAATGTTAAAAACATTTGTTAACATTTTGATTTCTTGTTATATTTTTGTGTTACTTGAGTTATATTTTGTATGGGTGCCTTAATTGCGGGATAAAAAATGATCATACACACAAAAAACTCACTCCCTTTGTTGGGGTAGATGGGATTAATACTTGTCTGTCCATATAGGGAGTATCTGCAGGAGTATCAGCCTGCATATGCAGAAGAAAGAAGAAGAGAGTTATATTGTGTTTTACCACCATTAGTTAACTGAACATCAAATAAGTGCTGGCTGATGATAAAAAAATTGATAATTTCATAGTTTAATCATACCATACTTTGGGTGGTTAGGAATTTACAAAACAGTTAGATAGCCATCTGTGATTCTTTTATTTCATCATTATTTCATTTCATTTTGTTTTGTATGTTTGAGAGTGCATGCTTTTTTATGGTTTAGTTTGGTTGGTTTTTTTTTTTTTTTTTTTTGGCTAATCATATCATTTTTTTCTCCTTTTCACTCCTCAGCCAACTGTACTGTTCCGGGATACTACCTAAACACTGACGCCAACAAGTGTGAGGAGTGTCCTGTTGGGTCCTACAATTCCAAGTGGTGGGCAGAGTCCTGTACACCATGTGTTTCTGGCTTCACTACCAAGACTACTGGCTTGGCTACTGAGGACTCCTGTTACCGTGAGTCATCACAGGAGGATTGCTCGCTTGGTTGTAACCTCCTGTGTCTGTCAGTAGGCTGGCTTGATGCTCTGTCAGCAAGTATATGGAAAAACTGTGAACAGATTTTGGGTGGAAGGACAGAATGTGGTCTGAGATTGAACCCATTCAGTTTGGTGTAGATCCACATCAAAGGTCAGATCCAGGGTCGGTCAGCAGGAAGACACAAAAACTACTGAACCTGTTTTACAGAACTTTGTTGAAAAGATAGAATATGGCCCGGTGATGAAGCCATTGAGTTCTTGTGTGGGTCTAAGGTTCGGATCTGGACCATAGGGTGGGACCAGAATTTACAGTTTGGAGGAGGTCTGCAATCACCTGAGCTTCTACTTTAGTGTTTATTGCCTTTGAAAATCGTTCGTGTTTGTAGACTAATAAGTTTCAAATCAATAACAAATTGCTGCAAAAAGATGTATCTGTTGATAAATAGTTTCATTCTTACAGCTTTATTTTTTCCTATCATGGAAGATGACTCATATGTTTGAATGATATTTTTTTGTTTGAGATGTTGCCAGGATACAGAAAATAAGCAGTTATCATACACTTGCATTGAAGTAAAGTCATCTGTCTCTGATCAGTATTTATATGTGGTAGTGGTGCAACGCATATGATCCCCTAGGAGTGTAGAGTGGTGTGAGTGTCCAGCAAGACATGATCAGCATTTAACACTTCCCTGCTCCTCTGGCCTTTTAAGTTATGGGACTTTAACATTTAAGCTCTCAACATTTGCAGAGATTATTCATTTAAAAGATTCAGAGTACATCATTCAGTTTAATATGCATTTAAGTACATTTTAATGTAGAAACATAGTCTAAGGTATAGAATTAACAGAGACAGCCAGATATGACTTCTTCCTATGTTTCTCTAAACTGTTGAAACAGTCCATTTTCGACGACAACCTGCCCTTGAACCAGCATTCTGTGTTCCCAGGTGACTGCCCCTCAGGCCAGCAAGTGAATGAGATCACCAATTTGTGCTCTGTGTGTGAGCGAGGGAAGTTCCGTGACAAGGACCAGACCTGGACCTGCCAACCGTGTCCCACTCCCTTCACCACGCCTGCTGCTGAGGCCACATCCATGTCTAATTGTACTGTCCGTAAGTTGACAGGACAGGCTTTTTAAGCTCATAAATTATTAGTGCTTTTTTTTTTTTTTTCTTTCTTTTTTTTTTTTTTTTTTTTTTTTTTTTTTGCTGTCCCAACCTCTGTGCCACCTCAGAGGCAGTGCACCCACACCGCTCATTCCGACATCCCCGTCCACAGCCACAGCCCCGGTCAGTCCCCCCGCAGCCCTGGCACCGGCAATCCACAGGGAACAGTCAGTGTCAAGTCGTCAAAAGGCAACCCACCGGAGGAGACACTGCACTGCTGCCAAGTCACTTCGGTGGTGTTCAGTGGCCACCTGTTCTGATCTTACATACGCAGACACCACCTACAAAGCCCCCTACTGATGACATAATTGCTTTGTCGCGGAGCTGGCATGAGTGACCTCTCCCTCTGGAGGGCGCCACCCCGCGTCCATCCAACAACAGTCTCATGGACTCGCCGATACCGGTGACCCCGACGGAACCAAACCAAGGCCACAGATGTGGAGAGGACATCGAAATTGAGGTCACCATGAGAGCAGGGCATGAAGGGCCACAGAATTTGAGACATTATTTTTATGTTGATCGATGACAATGAGGATGATTAAGATGATGCTATGGTTTCCATTTTTGGTCTGAGACTACATGACAGGGCTGTACTCTATGCTTCCTTTCATAATGTGTATCCCAGCGTCAACTAGGCCCGAGAGATACAGGCACCTGCAGTGTTGGTCAAGAAATTTGAGCAACACTCTCAGAAACGCATCCATTACGTGGATGAAACTCGACTGTGTGGTCCCAGTCTTCCCAACTGAGTCTGTAAGCAAACTCAACTCTCAGTAGGAGCCGGTCGGGGCAGAAAAACCCACATGACTTCTGATGGGATTCAAACCCACGACCTCCCAGCCGGGAGTCCGCGACGCTAGTCACTTCGCCACGGCGGCTGGTATGCTAGTGCTTTATCTGCATCCGTGTCTCTTCTTCTTCTCTACCCCTTCCTTTATACCCTCCACCATTTTACAGAAAAGAAACAAACAGAACGTCTGAATTGTGAGTGGAATAATAACCGCAAGGAAAATGAAACCTGTATGACCCAGTCTGGCCAGTGTATGAATATGTGTGAAGGAAAGCTACCGCTATTTAAGCGTAGAAAGGAGGATCTTGAACTTTTACCTGTTTAGAGGTTTTTGTTTGCTTGTTTGTTTTAGTAAATGTTATTACTGTAGTAAATTGTTATTACTGTGAAGCTTACCGTCTGCAATTGTCTTTCTCAGCAACCTGCGCCCAAGGGTCGTATTACGACGACAAGCAGTCTGTGTGCGCGCCATGCCCTCCAGGCACATACCAACCAAAGTCAGGAATGCGCAGGTGTCTCGACTGTCCTGACCATGGATCCACTCTCACTGAGGGGCGTGTTTCCAGCAGCGATTGCATCCGTGAGTGAGAGCGTCTGGTCAGTTGGGTATTAGGTGTGTGCAGCCAGGAATCTGATGGCAGATTTCAGTTACTGTTGTAGAATGTGTGATCACGGTTGTCTCTGCTGTGTTGGCATTCTTTTGCTCTTTATTTCGATGTTTATGTGGCAAGTTTTCATGTTTAAAGGATTCAGTTGAAAGGGTTTGTCTGTATGGGAGTTTTCTTTTCTCCTGCTTCATAAAAAAGTGTTGTTGTTTTTTTCAATGTATATGTAATTGTAAATACACATTATCTTTGGATGGCATCTGTATTTTGCTGTGAATGCAAATGATGGGTATTATAACACCAGTTTTAACAAAGGTCACTGACAATTGTCAGCCTAATCAGCCATTCTTGTGTGTTTGTCAGCTCTATGTGACCCACGACTTAGACTCAACAACTGTTCAGCCGATGCCCAGTGTTCTGTAAGCTCAGACGGAGACTTGCAGTGCACCTGCAACTCATTCTTCCAGGGTGATGGATACAGCTGTACCCGTAAGTCTGGGTCTTGAATCATGTTGTGTCTTTTCAGGAAAGTCACAAAGTCATGATAACAGTAAATGATTGCTGTAATATTAGGCCTGCAACGCACTTTTGAGTTTATGGCATTTCCCTTGAAATTTTCCAGCAGAATGTATTTTATCTGTATTTCCAAAAATAGAGTGTATAACTTTAGTAATGTATGAAACAAGTCACCAGCGCATAAAATCATGCCAAAGATCCACTGATAAATCCTGAATTAATCTGTCATACATATTCTGAAAAACCTGAAGTGCAAAACTGTAAAATAAATGAAATATCAAATATATGTAGATAAGGACACATGCTGGCTCTCTCACACACACACACACACACACACACACACACACACACACACACACACACACACACACACACACACACTCAAGCACTCAACACACACGCGCACGCACACACGCATGCACACACACACACACACGCACACGCACACACACACATACACACACACACACATGCCTGAATATAGAACTGCACTAGAGAAAATGTAATACAAGAGTGGCTGGTGATTTTAGATATTTAGAAACGTAAGAACAGGAAACTGCTAAGCAGCCTAGTCTAAAATAAGATTTTAACCAGGTGTATTTCCAGGCAACAGTACAGTGAAAGGAATGCAACATTGATGTATGCTAGCTAACTGTGTGTGTGTGTGTGTGTGTGTGTGTGTGTGTGTGTGTGTGTGATATTGCTATCATGTTATCACTGTTATTATAGTTTAGTTGAAAAAATGATCTGAGTATTGTACACCTTGTTGTATTGGATTGTATTCAGGATAAGTACCCCTCAGATTTTGCTATGGGTATGTTTACGGCTTCACCAAAAGAAGTGTGAATTCATTTAGATGATATAAATCTACCAAAGACAGAGGAAAGGTTCACTGTATACATTTCTGTCACAGTAGGATCCAGCTTTAAACTGAAACATGCTATGCAACTGTGCTTGCCTGTGCACAACCGCTGTTATGAGAGTTCCTGTGTGTGTGTGTGTGTGTGTGTGTGTGTGTGTGTGTTTATATCCTTAACAAGCATTGTAGGCTACATGTGCAAATTCAGACTACAGAGGAATTTTGCTTTAATTCAGAGCAATCCAGTCTACTTTACACAGTATTGCATGGCGAAATCAAGTTAGGCACAAAAACTGTGTGGTCCATTTCATACACAAGGCCTGCAGTCGAGTTCTGTGTCCTCACAGGTCAAAACAGGCATCCGCTGTGTACATCAGTCCAGTGAACAAAGTATATCGTCTTTTGGCTCTTCTTGTTCCAGTATGGTCTCGTTGCATGTTCTAATCTAAATTACAACAAAATGTGCATTCTGCATGCACCAGTGATGTGTTTTCATTCAGTTTACTTTACAGCAGGGCAAAGTATGACCATTACCTTTTTTACCATGGCTTGCAGTGACACATAGTGTCTGTATGATGCAAAATTCAAATCAGAGCAATTGTAGAGTACAAATATAGCCTTGAAAAGTCTTGAATTGAATCGGGGGGGGGGGGGGGGGGGGGGGGGGGGGGGGGGGGATGATCAGAGGTTAAGAAATGAAGAAGAAGAAAAGCGGCCAGTTTTAATCTGCCTCGAAAACAAAAGAGACAGAGGCAGAGATTGGGACTGCCTTACATGAAATATTTTGCCTTACATTCTGCTGCATTTTATTTACCGTTTGAGTAGATATCATTTTCTTCACCTCATATAATACATCTTATATTCTCTAATGCTTTATAGTCTAAAAGTGCTGGCAGTGTGTGGATGATCAGCTTCATTTTGCTGTAATACTAGCAATAAGAATGCTTTAAAATAGATACATGATGACAGACTCCGTTGTAATAATTCTCACCCACTGTCAGGTCTGTATCTGAATCCTTTGAGCCATGTCAAATTGAAAAGTCAAAAAGTGAACAGGAAATAGTTGAGAATTATGACCACATAGGAGTAAGATAATGTTCTCTTTTTTCAGAAATGTTGTTGTTGGTAAACGATCCCCTTTCTAATAGAAAAGAATGATGTTTGTTGCCAGATGTGTGCGATCTGCAAGAGCCCTACTGCAGAAATGGTGGCACCTGCTACAAGAACCGTGGCAATCCTTGTGTCTGTCGGGAATACTATTCAGGTCCTCAGTGCCAACGAAGAGCAGGTGAGTCACAAATCATTAGGAAAGATTAGGATCAAATTTGAAACCAAATTTGACCTTATCCTGAAACTTTGTCAGGTTTGATACAATCCGAACAGTGATGCCAGAGAAATACCAGCATTATTACATCATTTGGAGAAGACCTTCCACTTCTCATACACCCTCCAGGTAGGCAGTCTTTGCCCAGCAGCAGTTTTTTTTTCCGCACAAGAAGGCCAGAAACATCTCTCAAAAGAGAGCTACTGCCTAACATGTAGTTAACATGGAGAGAGAGATATGCAGGGTCTGTGTGCCATCTTCTTGACCTGGGATGCAGCAACAAATCCAATCTTGTGGCTAGAGGCATGTGTACTTTTACTAGAAGGGTGACCAAGAGATTGATCCAACTCTTTGTCCATTTTAGTGGGCAAACAAGGGTCACTTGACATATCTGCCTTGTACGCTGCTTTGTAAGGGAGAGGGTGGAAATGTGCCAGCAAACATCCTTTCCCTTGAAACTGCCAGTGCATCCACAGCAAAGGCTGTAAGGGTCTTGAATAGGAGATACAGCATCTGAAAGTCTGTTTCATCTGGTTTTAAACTGCTCAGTGTAGGGTGTACCCAAGACCTGACAAATTGACCTCAACATGGACTTGCCTGGGAGACCGTACTAGTCGCTTCAATCCGGATCAAGGAGAGGGCATGCAGACCCCACGACCCTCTCTCTCAACACCAGTTGCATGTAAGGTGATAGTTCTCTGATAAGAGGTATCCACTCTTCATGTGTGGAAAAGATCATGGCTGGCCAATGATTGTTAACCTTGAAGGTGTATGACAATAGGTGAACGGTCTTCTCTGAATGGTGTTATCAGGCTGGTATTTCTCCGGCAAATGCCAAAGTTGACGATGTGGGCACATTACAGGGAGAAAGGTAAGCACCTTGGAGGGTTCAGGTCAGCCATCATCAACACCTTCAGTCTCATGGGGAGAGACCTTGATGTAAGCCATGATCCCTTCCTAACGGAGCTGATTCATTACAGTCTCCATAGGAACTAAAGGGCACAGTAAGTGCCCTAAATGGAGTCTACCGATAGTCTTAGAATATCTGACCTACAGTGACTTTGGGCCACTCACCGACTGTTCTGTTAAGAACCTCACACTGAAGACTTTTTTTTTTTGGTCGCACTGGTTTCAGCTTGTAGAATAAGTGAGGTTCATACTTTACTCATAATGCCCCTTGAAGTGGCACAATGATGGTTCAGTCACACTCTCTACATGCCCTTCATTGCTAGCCAAGCCCTCTAAGCACAAAAGGCAACCCCTAACAGTAACTTTGCCTCCACTGGCCTCTTCATCATCCAGTCCCAGTTCTAGACAATGGAAAGTGGAGCAGATTAACTGTCCTTTCAGAGCACTGAGGATGTACCTTCAGAGGACAGAGTCAGGCTCCTTGAGTTGCTGTCTAAGGTGCAGCCAGGTTGAGTGCTGATGTCACACCCCAGATGATGAGCTTCTGGTTTAGGCATGTGATTTGCTGGGCCTACATCATGACCAGAAACCATTTTCACCCAGAGCACAAGAAGCCCAGGTTCTTTCCACCATCTGCACCTCCCTGTCACAGTCTCTGAATTTTGCTAGCAAACCATGCTAGAGGACACAGACGACTTTTGGCAGATTCCACCTGTGTGACATGACTAAAGACATAGAAGCTCTTGACCATCTAGTGGAGTTCTTGATGCCCAGGTGCCAACACATCCACAATTTTGTTCGTTATTTCACCTGTCTACTCTGCAATTTTTTGCCTATTTTGTTTTTGCATTTTTGTCTTGGTTCTTGGTTCAAGCTACCATTGATATGATTTAATTTCTGTATAAAAAGTTTTTCTTTCGTCTCTTGGATGCTTAGATTTTTATTTGTTGGTACCTCTAGTACTCACTTCATGGGTCTTCTCCTTTACCTGATGCTGTAAGTGTTTTATCTTTTGTTGATTTTATATGATTTTGACTTATTTGACTTTTTAAGGGAGAGGAGGGACTATGCATTTCACCTCCAAATTATTGATGGAAAAGTTTCTTAGAGTTGTTTTGAATCTCTTGTGCCAAATCATTGGCTGGAGAACTGTACAGAAGCAAGAAGGCAGCAGTAATGTATTAGATGAGCATGCTCACCATCTTTTTCAATATTCAGGCATTTGTTTGGGCAGAGAAAAGTGAGAAAAGGGAATTCTGCCACTAAAGGTAATTTTACAGTACACTTGCCTGCCCAATTAGTATAAAGCCCTTCCACCTCCAAGCTAAGTTGTAAAAAAAAAAATGTGTGAAAACTCAGCTAGTTCTAACACGGCACGAGGTTGTGAACTCAGTAAGGGTGATCACTCTGGCTAACCTGTCTGGGTATGAGGCAAAGTTAACCCCCTGCTCTCCCAATTTTGGGGATTTGGGTATCCTTATCATATGACGATATTGTATAACTACTTTTAGTGGTAAAAAAATTTTTTTTTTTTTTTTTTTTTTTTTTTTGCTATTATCATTTCAAGTCCACCCTGTTTCAAATTCTTAATTTCTCACTATAAAAAAATCTGACTCTGTTTAGCAATGTATCATTCCATTCCTCTTTAATGAAGGTTTTACTTACCCATACAGTTTATGGCCTGCCTCATTTTTGCTCTGAGTAAGTCATTTTATCATGGGGCTCTCCCTCCATCCCATTTAGACATTTTTACTTGGTAAAGTTAAATGCTTTAGTGGCAAAAGTTTTTTGTGTGTTTTTTTTTTTTTTTCCATTTTTGTGATGGTGCATAGTTATCTGTATGGTTTCTGTTCTCTGCATATGTGTATTGGGTGCGTGAGAATGCATGCCTGTGTTTGATTTGATCTTACAGTCATTTTGCCAGCCTGTCTTATCTATCTGCTCCCTCTGTCCTGTCCCTCTCTTCTCTCTCTCTCTCTCTCTCTCTCTCTCTCTCTCTCTCTCTTGCTCTGAATCTATCTAATTATGCCATTGTGCTTTGTTTAGATCCTTCAAAGACACCAAATGACACGGAGATCATTGTGATTGTCTGTATCCTTGTGGGTGCATTGTTGTGCGTGATCATCCTGATCATTATTGGTATTGTCAGGTGAGTTTTCCTTTGTTGCTTAGTTAGTATTTCCTTTCACTCCTTCCTTTCTTCCTTCATTCTTTTCTTTCTATATTCCTGTCTCATATTCCTCTTCTCTTCACATTCCTCTTCCCTGCTTATCTGTCCCCATTCCTACCCCAGCCCCACCTATGTCTCTTTCTGTTTCTGTCTGTCTCCCCCGCTCTCTCTCTCTCTCACTTTCTCTTTCTTTCTCTCTCTCTCTCTCTCTCTCTCTCTCTCTCTCTCTCTCTCTCTGAATCCGTTCAATCCCTCCTGTTTTCTTAACTGATGCGGTTTTTCTTCCCAATTTATCCTATTTACATCAGCTGCCTTGACTTTCTTTGTGTAATTTCTATCCACTGCTTTCATGTCCATCTCGGTGGGTATTATGAAGAGTGACAGAAAGGGTTGAGGATCATTGTTCTCAATCAGTGTCGGTGCCCTTGCTTGATTTGGACACCAAACAAACAAAAATGAAGAGACTGAACTTTGCAATCAAGAATAATGTTCTAACTGATGAATCTTTAACCATATGGATTTTTTTTTTCTAGAATTCAGTATTAAAATGCCACAATTTTAGCCTGTGAAATGACAATGGTATAGTTCTGCAGTTATTTTCCAATACTTTTGCTTGGAAAAAAAAGCATTCATAAGAAATTCTATATTTCCTAGAGAAATAAAATGGGGGCAGTGGATGTATTTCTTGTTGTGGTGACATCTAGAAAAACGCTGATTTACAAAATCCAGGCGCAGGCAAAGACAAATCATCAAGGACAAAGAGAGCGACTCCACATCCAACAACCAGTCAGGTACCCCTTCAGGCATCACCCCACGATTCAACACAAAGGCCTATATGCTTGAAGACCCAGCCTACTATAATGCCAAGCAGAGTAATCGGGCCGTCTCATCTTTGTATTATGACAATGCCACCTACACATGTAAGTAATTTGTACGTGGAGTGCATGGTGTTCCATTCTCATTCTTTAAACTTGGATTGTTTTTCATTGTTGGCTGTTGAACTAAGACACCATTTTTTGGTCTCAGCATCCTTCCCGGCAGTTTTTTGTTGTTGTTGTTGTTGTTAAATACAGTATAGCTCACATTATCATTGTTCTAAATGTATGGTGGACAGGCATACACACATTCTCTCTCTCTCTTTTCTCTCTCTGTGTCTCTCTCTCTCATATGTATGTTGATATAATAGAGAGAGAGAGAGATTGCTCTTTCTTATATATTGATTCTGTAGTGACATGATAAATACAATTTACAGGAATTCATTTCTGTTCTTTGTTCAACAATGGTTTATACATGGTTGAATGCGAGCGTATTAGATATGCGTGCAGATGTGCAAGTGTTTGTACTGGCTTTATGATCAGTTGTCAATGCACAGCATGTATCTTTTTCTCTGTGTGTGTCAGAATGGCTGCATTGCTTTTGTTATCAAGATGTAATAATAAATCTCTCTCTCTCTCTCTCTCTCTCTCTTTCTCTCTCTCTCTCTCTCTCTCTCTCTCTCTCTCTCTTTCTCTGATCTCTCCCTTTCTCTCTCTCTTTCCTCCTTCTCTGTCCGCCTGTCTGTTGGTCTGTCTTTCTGTCTCTCTCTCGCTCTCTCTCTCTCTGTCTTTGGTTTGCTTTGGTTACTATATGTTAGATGTAAATTAAAAGCATTTTAAAGCAAAAAAAAAAAAGAAAAAAGAAACATGAAAAAAGAAGGAGAGCAAAATGTTTAGTAAAGGAACAAGTTCAACTTATTGTTTCTATTTTTTTAAGTTAATCTGCCCTCTCTGACACTTTCAGACCAAGATGGCTTAGATTCTCTCTCAGATCTGTAAAACTAGGTGGTCAGTATGTAATGTGTTATGGTGTGTTCTAGATTCAGAAGAGACCACATAGTCTCTTTTCAATACTGCTTGCAGTCTTTCAGGTAAGGTAAGGGATCTGAGTGGTGTACAACTAACCTTCCTGATTTGAAACCTATACAAACAAAGGATGATTTCTGGTCAAAAGATTTATGCATACTTAGCCAGGCTTTTGGCCTCTACAAACTGCGGATTACTGTCATTGATTTTGCTTCCACTCAGCAAGTGTTTGATGTTGGGTATGCTACTAACATTTAAAAGAAGAGAAAAAAAAAAAGCAAGATCAGCTGTCTGCCTGTTCCGTCATTGATTTCAGATCATCTGAGGTGGATGGTGTAATGCCTTTTATGCTTTCCTACCTGTCTCTTTCAATCTTTAAGGTTGTTACATGAACATGAAAAATGGGTGATAACATTCTTTCTGCTGTATTGTTATTTGGAATTGTAATATTTGGAAACAAAATGTGGTTTGTCATGTACCCATGGGATATCAGGGGCTCTTTCAGTATAATGAGTCTCCCAATCTTACTAAAATTGTGTGCTAGAAATTTCCTTTTGTTCACATTCTCTTTCACTCTGTTCCCCTTTTTTCCCTTTTTTTTCCCCCTGTTCTGCCATCCATTGGTTTTCTGCATTTGTGGCCTGTTTCCCTCCTCTGGATCAAAACAGTGTTTTATCTTTTTTTTATCTCTTGTTAACATTTTTAACTACATTTCAGGTAGAAACGTTTTCAATGGTCAAATAACACAAAAGATTTTTGACCCCTGATCTTCTGTGAACAATGCAACTATCTTTGGGAATGCTGAGAAGATCTGAAAATAGAAAAAAAAAAAAAAAAAAAAAAAAAAAAAAACTTGTCAATGTTTGGTCATAGACCATCTTCAGGACTTGTGATATAAAACAAAAGACAAATAGATATATGTAGGCAATGTAGTATGAAAACATGGACAGCCACTGTCATGGATTTTAGGATTTTTTTCAATGCCCTTGTCTGATGTTCTTCATAAGTAAGTTCATGGAGAGGATTCAGCATGCTCTAGGTCTGCCTGTAGATTGACTTGGGGGACCCGGAAACTCTTTACAATGCAAAATTTTTTTCTGCAATAGAGTACCTAAGTGAACAGTAGGATGTTACAAATTCAAATTTTTCTGGCAGCTGACCATAGAATTGACATTTCACTGCCCATCTTAAAATGTTCTTGTTCTGGGTCGATTATCCATGTCTTCGTAATCAACTACCATGGATGAAGACAAGGAAATGCTTTTTATAAGTAAGAAAAAATGTGGCCCTGTTCATCATTCACCTGAGATTGTTCAGGCTAAAACATGCACACTATAAATTGGGAATCCAGTGTTATGACCTCTCAGCTATTACTGCCATCAGTGAAACTTGTGTTACAAACTTGATGCTACACTGTCTGTGAGCATGATTGATGTTGAATCTTGTGACTGACATGTCTTTCATTCTGAAAGAAAAGTAGCTGAACATATCAGTTCTGATGACTTACTTTTTTTTTCTAATAACCACCAGACTCTTGAAATACACAAACTAGTTATTTCAATTGCATGGATAGCTGATCAGGAATGTTGGCATGTTATACTGTATGATGTCAAACTGATTACAAGCTATGGCCAGTTTGCTAGCCCGACCAGGCCAAAGTTCACGGCAAGGTTGAGGCAATTAATCAAAACACAGCAGACCGTCTTGACGCTTCTGTCTAATCTACACTCCTGTTTTAGTCCCCTCATTCTGTGGTCAAATACTGACCAGCAGCTGCTGCCAGATTCTTTGCTCTGTCACTAAGACAGTTTTGCCTTTTAAACAGCGTTCAGCTGCTTGCTTCCTTCATTCTGTAGCTACTATTAACCCATTCAGCAGTATTTGGGGCTCGTGAGCGTTTACACCCTATTCCAGTTGATTTTTTTTCCTACTGTGTGTTCTTCCCGTATTCCATTCCTGCGCTGACATTTTGATGGCAAATGATAAATAATGAGTGAAGTGTGGCTGTCTGTTATAGTTTGTGATTCAGAAACAATTAGATTGCTGCTCTCTGTGATAAACAATTGTGTGACTGGAAAATTGACTGCTTCAATCAGACTGTGACACAAAGTTAATGATTGCTATGGAAACAATTATGTGGACAGCTGCTCTGTCTGGGATACAGGAACAAATAGTTAGGTGTCATGTTTTAGAGGCCCTTTTTTGTTTGGGAGGCTTCTCTTAGAAATCTGGTGTTCTGATTCAACTCATTTCATTCAGATGTGCTATTCAAACATTGCGTGTGTGTTGTCACTGTTGAAGTCACTATTTGTCATGGCCTGGTTCTGAGTGCACGTTAGCGTGTGTGTGTGTGTGTGAGAGAGAGAGAGAGAGAGATTCAGGTATGTTCAAAGCAGTGTGTGTATGTGTTTGTGCTGTGTATGGTCTGTGTGTTGGAACATATTGAATGGATGGAAGTGTGCATGATGTGTGTGTATGTGGAGGGATGGGATGATAAGCACTCATTCAGGCATCAGAAAATGATGACTTTGATCAATTTTGAAATTAGTCTTTGCTTCTGTTTTTAGTATATGTATTTTTTTTTTTCATCAAAAAGCTTCATTAGATGTGGTTACTAATGCTTAAGCCCAGGTGCTCTGAAGCAACATATGCCAAACTCTCATCATTGTTATGACTGTGATCTGAAAGCATAGACTGCTTCTGTCAGTAGAACAAACTGATCCCTGCTATAAATAGTAAGATGAAATAGATTGACTGTTGATGCAAATTTCTTTGCCTTGTTACGTTGCAGACAGATCGATTTTCTTTGTCTAATTTGATATTTCCTTTTACTTACTACGAAGTTTGTACATTGTCCGACACCTGAGATGGCCATGATTTTTTCAGTGCTTTTGAGGAATACTGATTGAGAACCATCAACTGAAATCTGTTGGTTCAGAAAAACTGAATGCTATCTCAGACTGATACCAGCTGCCCAATGATCCCCCCCTTCTTTCTTTGTTTTGGTATTTTTTGTTTTGTAGTGCAACACACTATACTTTCATGCATTGGTCCTAAGTGTAGACTGCCTGTAGCATGATAGAAAACAACAACAAAATCATCTGTAAGCCAGGCTGCAATGAGCAAAAACAAACATCAACCATACTCCCCCTCTGTAAGAAGAGGTCGCCCCCATCAGTTTGATCAAATCTGATGCAAAACAAATAATCGAAGAGTTTCATTCTTTCCAAGCAACGTCAGGAACTGGAATGATCGACCTGGCACAGCTGTGGCAGCCAACACCCTTGGCTCCTTCTCAGTCAAGGGTGGCACATACTTATCACTCCAACACCACAGAAAGTTAGGTCGTGTAAGGAGGTACAGCATTCACCCACACCCTCTGTCTAAAAAGTTTTTTTGTGTGTTTTTTTTCCCCCCGAGTTATTTTTGGCCTGTTTCTGTGCGAGTACATGCCAGGATCAGCTGGTCCTTTGGGCTAAAAAAAAAAAAAAAAATGTAGCGTACTGCTGTTAATGAAACCCACATAGAGGTGTACGTTTGCACTCCGACTGTCATGGGGCTTTTTCTTTTTGTTTCTGTAGTGATATATATAGTGATGAAGAAAACTACACACACACACACACACACACACACACACACACACACACATATATATATATATATATATATATATATATATATATATGTACATATACAATCCATAAGGCAGCAGAGTGATCAGCAAGTTGATGGTATGTAGCCGTCAAGTGGATGAAGATGAAGAAATGTAACTATTTCTGTCTGAAATGCCCCAGTACAGTAGGTGGTGGCAGTTGTGACATGTGTCTACTGTGGCATTTTCATCTTTTTTTTTCCAACTTTCAACACACTCCCTATTAGTAGTCAAAAACTGGGCAATAGCTACTTGTAGTGAAGCAAGACATTTTGCTGTAGTACATTATTTTTGATGATCATGCAAAACTTTTTCTTGGTGTGCCAGTCTACTTTCATTTGCTTATTTGATTTTTGTGAATTGAGTTTTGGTATTGGAGTGTGTATGTATGTGTTTTTTTTTTAAGTTTTTTTTTTGCGTAGATAGATGTGGTAGTTTATTTGTTTCTTGTTTGTTTTTTTTTTGGGGGGGGGGGTTTTTTTTGTTTTTTTTTTTTTTTTTTCAATATTCATTAGAAACTGTTACTGTCACATTTGCATACACTCAGCATAGGCATGTATGCTAATGTGACACTTTCTTTCCTTTGTTTCTCTTTGTTTATGTTTTTTTTATTTGTTGTTTTCTTTTACACTGCATTGCAGGCTAACTGCTGAGGATGGAGAGGATGACACGAGTCGATTGACTGTAGTCTTTAGAAGGAATGGCCAGTCAGAAGAACTGTTTAGATCTCTCATGGAATAGAACTTCTCCCCATTTCTCTTCCTTCACTCAGTCACACACACAGGCACACTCACACTCACACACGTACGCGCACGCACACACACACATATACGCATGCACGCGTGCGCGCGCGCACACACACACACACACACGCACACACACACACACACATGCATGCGCAAGCATGCTCACACACACGCGCGCACACACACACACACACACACACACACACACACACACACACACACACAACATAGCTTGTTGTGTTCATGCCACAGATGGAACAGACTGTCAGTGAATTGATTCAGCAGACTGGTCTCTCTGTCTAGCTATGCAGAAAACCAACTGAAGCTATGAGAATGAAAGCTCAGTAAGCAAGTGTCATGTTAGCCCATCCTGCAAACACACCCACACCCTCCCACTGCTTTCTGAACAGTCTGACTTTCTGTTTTACCAACTGTTCAGAACTTTTACCGGTGACAAGGATGTTTACGTTTTGTTACTGACTGCACATCAACCCTTTGCTTATTTTCTACTGAGATTGATTAGATTGGCGAGATTTGATGTTTTTTTCAGGATCAGACTCACAAAAGGAATGCACACTCTAAAAGATGGTTCAGATAACTCTGTTTTTCCTAAGTAGGATTTCAAACTTCTGACAGATATGACTGAAAATGGTCACATTAGGAGATTTGGTCATTCTGAACTGAGAACCTCGCAATAGTTAATTAGGAGGATAGTGTCAGAAAGAAACAAAGGAAAAGGAAAACAAAAGGAAGGGGAAAAGGAGAGAAGAAGGACTGTCAGCCAGAACTGATTTCTGCAGGTAGATGGAATCCATAAAGAAAAAAATGTACACCCTGTCAGCAGCCACTGACTGAGGAGGATGATAGGCATCAGGCATAGGCACCTTGCAGTACAGTTATTTTACATAGTCATGAATACCATAAACACATGATATTAATTTTTAAAAATTTCATCCTGGTGAGAGCTACCAGGTCATCTAATGACAGACAGCCAGTGCTGTAAGGATTAGGTGATTATGTAGTAGCCCAGACTTGAGAGTTCTTGAGTGGCAACTATTGGTCACATGTACTCTGTGTCTCCGATTTTTTTTCTTAGATTGATGTGATGCTGGTATATATCTTGTTGTGTGTGTTATGTTTTAGTTTATCTCTCTATTTGTTTCTGTCTAAGATACGATGCGAATATATATCTTGTTATCTTTGTTCTATTTTGATTTGATTGCTAATTTTGTTTCTTTGTAAACACCCTCATGAGTACATGAAAGTAAGATTGATTTGATTTGAAACTGGAATTATCAGGGGATGTGTTTTTTTTTAATTTGACGCATCAACACATGCACTCACACTCACACACACTCACATTCTCTCTCTCTCTCTCTCTCTCTCTCTCTCTCTCTCTCTCTCTCTCTCTCTCTCTCTCTCTCTCTCTCTCTCTCTTTCTCTCTCTCTCTCTCATTCCACTTGTTGGTTTATTTATTTATATGTTTATTTTAATGATCAAAGAATAAAAAGATTTTGCAGATGTTCAAATGATGTCTAGATGATCAGGTACCTGCATGTGATTGTTTTCCCCATTCTCTTTCTACTGAGGCTTGTCCCACCCAGGAACCTAGCATAATACTTTTTGTTCCTATCAAATTAATTTACACATAAATGCACTCATATGCATTCTGCCTCTCCCCTTCCCCTTCCTGTCTTCCCCATGCTCCCCCTCCTTATCCCACTCCTGTTCCTACCATTCCCACACCCTCTTTCTGTTGCTCAGACGAATCCCATAAGTCAGAACAGAAGGAGAAATAAGATTTCCAGTGATGGGTGAAATGAGAAACACTCTAAAACATGTTGTTATGGATCATAGACAAGCAGGCATCGTCAGAAAAACCGTGCAATGTTAAAGTGTCTGTTTGGTGTGATGGGAGAGTGGGGACACTCCTTATGGTGACTTGTTCACTGGCTGTTGTTTGTTGCAGAAAGGAGATGCCTAAAGCAGCTGTGGTCCAGAGAAAATCCCCTGCTTTTCCTGCTGGAGGCCTCCGGCAGGAGTACTGTGTTCACATTCCGTCATATTTTTCATTTGTAACATGCACTTCCTTGTTTTTTATTCTTTTCCGTGCTGTTTTAGGTAGCAGTGTTCATTGGTATATATTGGTGTAAGTGTTCCTAAGGGATGCAGTAAACATCAGCGCCACATAGCAGCCATAACGCAAATAAATGTAATCCAGTTTAAGTATGTGTACTTGTGTTCCTTCCCTTCTCCACCACCACTTCCATCACCGCTTTTTTTATTGTCACACTTTGAAGATAAAGCTTTGGCCATTTGGAGGAAAGAGTTGTTTAGTGTGACAATTGAGTGTTTTACATCAACAGATGTCGGTAGTTGTTTGTTTAATCCTGTGTAGAAAGCCATACACTAAAAAAAAAAATGCAAATTGGTGAAGATGATGCAAATGGCAGCATCAGATTCCCAATTTCAAGACAGCATGATTACAGTATTCATTGTGCTGTCTAGACAATAAAGAGTTTTGTCTATCAGCTTTTTTTCATTGAAGAATTTGAACTTCTTTATGCATACAGGGACAGCACCACATTTGGAACTGAAGAGCAGGCTTAGGGACAGGGGAAGTGGAGGGATAGAGAGAACTGATGACATTTTTTTTTTGTTTGTTTGCTGCAAGGGCTACAGTAATTACTCGTTTCATCACTCCCTCATGACAAAACCACATATCCACTTTTGTTTTGTTTATTGTGGTTGGGTTATTTTTTTTTTTTTTTTCATTTTTAACATGACATCCCGAAGAGAATTTTTCTAAAAAAATACCTCCAAACTGTCCAACAGCAAACATGAACAATATGCTGCATGATTTGTGATCTTTAGGACAATGATTATCAAGGATAACAGAGTAGGTGACTTAGTGACAACAACCATGCCTCTGCTGATTGAAGTTTTTGTTCAGTTTTATTACTTTTCAAAAATAATAATTTTTCATGAGATGATCATGTGTTTACTGTGCATTAATTGGAAATGTAGGTGGGGGGGGAAGTCTTGGGTGAATAGTTTTGTTTATATCCACAAAAAAAGAAATTGAGATTAATTGTTACAGTTCTGCATTGCACTTTATTCCACTCTGCCAGTATCATGATGTCACAATCTTGTGCACACAAAATTTGAAGGATGTTTGCTGCTTCTTTGTTTGTTTTTTTTTTTTTTCTTTTTCAAGCTCTGTAAATGTCTTAAATTAAAATGGGTTGATGAACTAGCCATGATATAGGTCTATATTTATAGTTTACGCATATTGTGTCTTAAATGTAGATCCTGAATGCCTTGTCAGCAAGGTCAAAGGGCAGGATTTGAGGGAGGGATTTAGATATCTGTAAATCTTTATTTTTAAAACTTATCTTTACATGCGTTGATGTTTGAGAAAGATCATTGTATTGTTGTCGGTCTTTTCAGCGACTGGTTTTAAAATGATGACACTTCCCGTAAATTGCCCCAGACTGTCAGGCAAAATGGTGTTCAAAACCTTTTTTTTTTTTTTTTTTATGATTCACCTACATTCTGCAGTTGTAGAACTTGAAGGTGGTCTGCATTGTTTCAAGATGTTTTTGACAACGCATTCACATACTTGCACTGCTGTGCAGTATGTCTGATTATACACATGTGGACCTAACAGAACTAGTTTCTGACTGCTGCCAGTAAGCGGAGATCTGTCTGAATAAGATCCTATGATTTGTGTTCAGATTCTTCAGAACAGGCCTGTTTATCCTCATTCTCCTGGTGCCAGTCTGGAGAGTTCAGCGGATCAAGCTGTAGGTCACAGACCACATCAGTGTCCCTGAATATTTTCTGAAGAATGTGTTTGTTGGATATTGAGTCATCAAATGCTCCATACTTCAGTGCTGATTCTTGGTCTATGGAGTGTGTGTGTTTGAGGCCTGTTTCTTTTTGTGAGGTCAGACATTACTAGAAACAAAGAAAATAAAGTGAAAGAAAGGTGCGAATGGGATGGGAGAAAACAATGATAACCAAGTATCACTGTTGCCAGTGAAACAAAGTATACTTCTGTACTGCTTGGTTGGAAAAGAGACTTGGTAAATTACTTTTCGTATCTTCTGGTAGTTTTTAATATTTTTTGTACCACATTGCAGCAGCAGTTTAGTGTTGGAGAATGTTTAACATCCACATGCATCAAAACAGGTCAGCAGGGTGAAGTTTGCATTTGAAATCCTCTTTTGAAGTCTGCTAATCAGTACTTCGTCTTAATTCTTCTGCAGTTAAACATAAATAAAGATGGTGTATTTTGCCTTCAGCTATAATACTAAGGAGAAAAAAAATGTGGAAGACACTGCCAAAGTGACATGACTGGGGCTTGACTTCAAAGTGAGTTGCAGTGCCTATATTGTTTTCACAGATACCACCACTCTACCAGTTCTATCTCCTTGCCAGCCTTTCTAACCTCCCTGTCCCTCTTTCCCGTTTATTCTTTTGCAGTCTCTCTCTCTCTCTCTGTTTCCCATTGTCAGGTGATGATACCCAGTGCCATGGTTTTTTTTTGTTATTGGTACTTAAGATGCATTGATACACATATGAACATGCAAAGACTGAGCACCTCTCAAAACTGCAAGACAATCCTGGGCTACTTTCAAATTGTGATTGCTCTGTCAGTACAAGTCTTAATCTGCTCTCAAAAAATCACCAGTGTGCCTTTGAACATGAATTGTACTGGTTTGTATACTGCTCTATGATGTGTTTTAAATCATGAAGTCTAGGTAGCTTCTTTTCTTTTTCCTTTGTTTTGTGCTTAAGTTTTGTCATTGACTGTTGTTAGTAACTGATTTCAGTTGATGTCAAATGGTGATGTAAGTTTTAGTATCTACATTCCTATGCCTTTTTTTTTTTTTGTGTTTCTCCTAACATGTTCTGGTGGATCCTTGATTGAAGTGAATTTGTTGTTTATGTGGTGTGTTTGTGAGTACAGTTTAAGGTGTGCGGCCTAAGGTCTACTAGACAATAAGCTGGTTTCAGTCAGCCAGTGTAAGTGCTACTTATCTTCATGCTTTTTATTATTGAGAAAGAAATTGGTGTAATATGTTGAGTATATGTTATATATAGTGTTACCACATCTCACCATATTGTATCAGATCATATAGAGAGTAATTATCTCGTATCTTGTTTGTCATCAGATAAGTTTGTTGCAACACTCATTGTATTTAGTCATGGGCATTAGGCGAGGACAATATCTGAATGCCCATCATGACATTTTAGTGAGCAGTGGCAGGGAGTGTGTGTGTGACGATAGCCATCTCCTCGAGTGTTCCAGGACATGGCAGTCTCTCATACTGACCACTCCAATGTCATACTGGTCAGTGATGTCAGTCACATATGATTCACATTCTTTGCTCATCAACAGTATCATGATAATCATGCAGGGACATCAGTCACATATTTGCTTGACAGCCGTACATGACAGATGACTGATGACAATTCAGTAATGAAAAAAGTTTGTACTAACAAATCAGCTGACAGCACAGTTTATTTCCTTGACTTTAGTTATCAATGCTTCGTTGTTTTTTGGACAGAGTAGTCCTCTACTACGTATTTTTGTTTGTTTGTTTGTTTTGATTTTTTTTTTTTTTGACAGAGTAGTCTCTATATTTCAGACATTTGTAATAGTTTTTTAATTACGTTGTCATCCAAATGGCTTTCTGTTGAGGTGACTTTATTTGCCTGTCAGCTTTTTGTAACACAATGTGTGCTTTTTTTTTTTCATGTTCAGTACCTTTTATGTAAATGTAATCACTCAGTTTTTTCCTATATGAATGATAATCTGTGTATGAAGGTAACCGTTTTGTTTCCCCAGATGGATATGAATAAATATATCTGTGATAGTTGAGCCTCAGACTGTTTTGTGCACTTGTCTTCTTTGATTTTTTTTTTTTTTTACTTTCTAAAGAAAATGCTGATTTTTCTTTATTTTGAATCCAGCTTACAACTAATGTTTACTGCTCATATGATGTAACCCGCTGATCACAGTCAGCGTCACTTTGGAATAGTTTAATTGAACTGAATTTTTTTTTTTTCCTTTTACCTTTTGTATTTCAGTTTTTATGACTTATGATTGGCATTACATTACTTCCAAACTGCTCATCCCGCTCCCACCCCGCCCTATCCCAACCCCAAGTCCTCCATCTCCTCCCCCATACACAGTCAGAGTCATCCTACAGCAGCCTTTGCATGGGCAATCCACAGGGAGTGATCTGTATCAGGTAGTCATGAGTGGAAACACCGTGGATGAGCCTGCACTGTTGGTAAGTCACTTCAGTGGCATTCAGAAGTCACTTCAGTGGAGTTCAGAAGTGCCTGTTCTGATCCATCATATGCAGGACACCACGTACAAAATCCCCTGCCAACGACAACTCCTGTTTGACGGCAGAGGACATTGCAAGTCGGCATCCCCCTCAGCAAGGACATTCCTTGATCTCTACATCTGTCCAACAACCCCACCACCTTCATGAACGAAAACTGCAACACAATCACAGTATTCTATCACAGTATCTTTTGTAACAAGTTTCTCCTGCTGTAAAGCCCATTTCAGAGTCTTTTCAGTGGTCAAGTGGCCGAATCTGTGGTCTTCAGTGTTGCCAACCAGACCATTCCAACAGTAACAGAAGAGCCAGTCAAGAGCCTTGGAAGATGGTATGATGATACGCTGAAAGACACACGAAGAGCAAAAGAAACCAAACAGATGTCGGAAGAAGGCTTGGAGACCATTGACCAGTGTGGGCTCCCTGGCAAATACAAGGTCTGTGTCTGCAGTTCATGCTGATACCAAAGCTCCTATGGCCTCTGATGATATACGACATCTGCACCAGCATAGTGGAGGCAATGGGAATCCAAAATCAACAAGTTCACAAGGAAATGGCTTGGTGTCCCACCCTGTGTCTGACTGACATAGCGCTATACTGTCGCAAGCAAAGCTGAAACTACCACTGAAATCCATCCTGGAGGAATATAAAGCAGGGAAGATCAGACTTCAAAGCATGCTGGAGACTCAGGAGACAGGTGGTTGAAGCAATCAAGCCCCAGCTGAAGACAGGCAGAAAATGGAAAGTTCAAGAGGCGATGGATTCTGCAAAAGAAAGTCTCAAGATCAGAGAAATAACAGGACACACACAGACCAACAGACAAGGACTGGGGGTGACCAAAACTGAATGGTGGTCAAAGGCCAAAGGAAAAGCCAAAAGAGACATGATGATTCAGGAGATGAGAAAGAAGAAGACCAACAAAGACTCCAAAAAGCAGTCCAGCAGAGCCCAGCAAGGGCAATGGACAACGTGGGAGAATGCACTCAAAGAAGTCTCACTTGGAATGACATTTGGCACATGCCCCTCTCAGGATCAGCTTCATTCTCAGATCTGCATATGACCTTCTGCCTTCAAATGCAAACCTGGTGAAGTGGGAAAAACAGACGATCCTTCATGCCCCCTTTGCCATGAAAACAAACAGTGGAGCATGTCCCTAAGCTCATGTAAAGTAGCCCTGGCTCAAGGAAGGTACACATGGAGGCACAACCAAGTGCTCAAAGAGATTGTACAAGTAGTCTGGGCTAGTACCAACACCACAAAAGGGAAAATCAGGACTCCAAAAGCACCCGCAACATTCTTCACGGCAGGAGGCAGCGAATCATGGCCAAGAACAACAGTGCCACTCGGAACATGCAGGCAGAGTCTGCTGGACGGGGCAGATGACTGGGAGTGCACAGCAGACCTCCCAGAATGGAATAGTCACCCAGAGATTATCAGCAAGAGTGGCATGAGACCAGACATAGTATTACACTCTCAGTCAACCAAGCAGCTGATCATGATCGAGCTCACGGTGCCATATGAGAACAGAATGGAGGCAGCTCAGATCTACAAGACTGAAAAGTATGCTGATCTGGCAAACAGCCTGAGGAGAGAAGGCTATCAGGTCAAAGTCCTCACTGCAGAAATTGGAGCTAGGGGGTTTGTGGGAACGTCTGCATACAGCCTCATGAAACAGCTCTCAGTTGCAGGGAGGGAAAAAAACCAAGCCCTGAAAGCAATGGCAGAAGCGGCAGAGAGGTGTTCAAGTTGGATCTGGTCAAGGAGGAACAAAAGTGAACTTCATAAGGCTTAACTTTCCTACAAATATCAGGTGTCCCTGTGGCTCAGTGGTTAGTGCGCGAGTCATTAAGTGGAAATGAGCATGTCCAGAAGGGCATGGGTTCGAATCCCAGTCATGGCTCTCCACGAGTTTCTTTCTACTATTTTGAAGCTAGTTTACATCACATGATTGAAAACAATGGAACAAATGAAGTGTGTTTGATCTGATCATCATAGTCACAAATTTGTGTACAGATGTGGGGTTAGTAAAAACCTAAATATTTCAAAAAGAATCGCTACATGGATGTAAAGTTAAAACAGACATTTCGTTTCGTACTTGCATGCATGCATGCATGTCTATGGGCATTAAAGATTTTAGGAATTGAATTTGCGCGCTCTCAAAACGCGTAGAAAATTTAGACATAAAATTTTCAATGTCAGTACTGTGGCCATCTAGAAAGAAAAATAGAAATGTGAATGAGCAGATTGTTTTTGAAACTGTTCAGAAACGAACATGAGATAAAGGGCATACAACAACAGAGTCGCTTACATTTGGAGTGTTGCTTTTAGAAATTAAGAACTGCACAAAACACTTATATTTCTCTTCTTTTTTCTTGACAGAGATGCAACCTTAATACATTCTATTTGATTTGAGGAGTAAACATTAAATTCGATTAAATGAGCAGTGGAACCATTTGTAATAAAGATGGCATGTGCACAGACCACATAGCCACAAATAGCTTATTTAACATCCTTTTGCTCCTATGTAAAACACTAGCACATACACAAACACATATGAGCATGTGCACACACACACACACACACACACACACACACACACACACACACATACGCAACACACTGATTGAAAGCGGTTTAAAGTGATTATCGGGTTCAGGTTTGCTCGCATTTTAACAAATTAAGAATAAAAGAATAAATTGATAACAAACTCTTAAGTAACCTAAAATATCTTGATTTGAAAATTGGAAACTGAAATGAAATGTACACACACTAAAATTGCGAAATAAAATCCTCTCTCTCTCTCTCTCTCTCTCTCTCTCTCTCTCTCTCTCTCTCTCTCTCTCTCTCTCTCTCTCAGACGTATGTCGTTCAAAGTACATTTTTTTTAATTGTCTAACTGCGCCCAAGCAAGCGCTCCTCCCTTCTCTCTCTCTCTCTCTCTCTCTCTCTCTCTCTCTCTCTCTCTCTCTCTCTCTCTCTCTCTCTCTCTCTCCTGTCATTAAAAGTACAGAGTTCATTTTTTCTTCTCTATGTGCGCCCGAGCACGTGGGCGCATGTGCGTGTGTCTCTACGTGTGTGTTTGTGACGGAGTACGTTAAATTCGTTCCTGTTAATTGCCAATCTCTCTCTCTCTCTCTCCTCTCTCTCTCTCTCTCTCTCTCTCTGAGTGTATGTGACTGTGTGTGTATCACCT
>JADBJO010000389.1:480000-487500 GCA_016801955.1 Conus betulinus
ACCTAACTGGCTCGGGTTTGTATAATTGTGGAGGAAGAAAGGGCAGGCGTGTTCATTCTTGGCGAATCTTCTTCAAGATGAAAGACACAAATCAACGTTGTGTAATGTGATAAGCCTATATTTCAGGACCGATCCTAACAGACACTGACGAATGTTTTGAAGTGGTGACATGAGATGTATGACTTCTTACCGCCATATGTTAAGATCACGTCAACATTCGACGTTGTCTGACTTCAAATCTGACGAAGAAGAAGGTGCCTTTCCGCTTTTGTATTTGACAAAAAGAGGAAGTTTTGTGATGCTTTCTATTTATCAAGAAGAGAGTTTTTTTGGGGGGCAGATTTCTATTTCACGAAGAGGGAGTCCGTTTAGACATTCTAGCTGACGAGAAGGGGGTGTGTTTTCGAGCATTCTATTTGACCACGAGGGTATGTACGTCATTTTTTGGCTTCCATGCTTTCTACTTGACGAAAAGTAGGTGACTCTCTGGACCTTCTACTAGGCGGATGCATCTTTCCGGGCTTTGATATGACGAGAGCCTTTATTCTTGACAATTAGAGTCTCTCTAATCTTTCGATTCGACAAAAATAGCATAATTCCTCAGCCTTCAAAATAACGAGAAGAGGATCTATATCTGTATGGGCTTTTTATTTGACAAAAACAGAACGTCTGTCTGGACTTTGTGTTTGACAAGAAGAGGAGGTTTTCTTGGCTTTACCGAGTAGGTAAGCTCATCGATCAAGCTTCGATCTACCGATTTTGTACAAATCTGAACGCAGCATCTGTCGGTGATAACTTACTTTATTATCGACGAAAAGCGTTAAACAAAAAACTGCCGTCAAAACGTGTCCTAAATCACCTCAGAATGCACTGTCATCATTAGCGTTTCATGAAAGGCAGCCGCAGGAAACTAATACGTCTGTGATGCCCCAAACCTGGAGACGCAGAGACTATGATGGCTGTGCCAGGATTCCATCTTCTTTACCTCTTCATGCCTTTCATCCGTTGCTCCTCAAAAGTGTACACACCTCTGTTATTACCCAAGTGCCTGGCCATCCCTACAAAGGTTGGGGAGATTACAGCCAGTGGTGGGAATGTGGCAAGTCTTCACTGAAGCCTTCAGAGTGTTGTTTCAAGCGAACTGATGGATCGCCAGGCTTTCTTGTGTCTGGTTCCAGCTTAGAGAAGACCATCTCTGGCTAACCACTCTTCCTCTGTGATCACGTGTCCGACCAATCACAACTGTGATATCACCAGGCGCGCCTTGATTTTAGAGGACTCCGCGCGTAGAACGTCTGTGCTGGCGATATTACCTCCATGTGCAGTTAAGTCAAGTTGCTGGGTTGCCGGTGGGGTTGGAAAATAGTAATTTCGTCATACGCGCGCAAGAGGGTCTCTCGGAAACTTTCGCATAGTTTGATGTTTGCTTTCAGTGTGCAGAAGATGAACGGTTCCCGATTGTAGTTCGGACCTCGGCAAACTTCATACAAAACTGATAGCCGTAAACGTTCATTTAGTTACACTGTACAAAGGTTCATTCAACTGTATTCTAAGTCGTTCGTTATGGCAGTGAATAGTACCACAGTCTGTTAGTCCTATTTTCCTCTCTCTCTCTCTCTCTCTCTCTCTCTCTCTCTCTCTCTCTCTCTCTCTCTCTCTCTCTCTCTCTCTCACCTCTTTTTTTGTTCCAAATATCTCATTTTTTAGAAAACTTCACGGAGTAAAGCAACCATATTTACACATTTTTTTTATTGCTTACTCACACAACATATCCGCGATTTTGACATACCTACTAAACAAAAACAATCAGCATATACTTGCACGCCAGTTACGTAGTTTAATTCTCAAGACATGGTACTTCAATGCATTTACTTTTTGTATTTTCGATGCGCAAGAAATGCGAAATTCTGAAGCTATTTTGTTACTACATGTTCTCTCTCTCTCTCTCTCTCTCTCTCTCTCTCTCTCTCTCTCTCTCTCTCTCTCTCGTACCCCATTTTTCTGCGTGTATATATGATTTTATTGTATTTTGCTTTCATTTTACCACCTTGGGACATATTTTTCGGTGTGGTGTTAGAAATATTTCGATAATCAACTGGGCAATTTTTTTTCCACCCATCTTCCCTCCCTCCCTCCCCCCCCCCCCCCCTTTCCCCATCACCTCCATCCCCTCCTCCCTCTCCATCCAATCATTGGATTCTTTGTGAGTGGAATTTGCCTTTAATTTTTGCAAATTTTTTGTTTGTTCAGTCCTGTATGGCTTTACGTTGTCGGCAGATCAGGTTGATAATGAAACGGTTTCGGGAAAAGAAAAAAAAAAAAACTTTTGATTCATATCACAGGAAGGCTGAGATTTGTGTTTTGTCCACGTTGAGGACCCACAACCAGATCCAAGGCAGCAAGGATGGTGATGAGCGTGATGAAACACACCGGCCTTCTTCTTGTGTCTGTGGCGGTGATATCAGCATCAGTGATTCCTGATGAATCCAGTCAAGAGCACGAGCACAGGTATCCCAGAGCAGGTGCGTTATGTTTCTTCTGTTGTGCATTCTGTTGATCATATCCCCTCCCTTTGCCTTTATCTCACCAGTCTCCCAAATCCGTGCAGGGGGTTCCTGATCAATACTCAATACCAGTTACGCCATCATAGAAATGGTGCTTGGTCTGTGTGTACAACAATTATCACTTGTTTGAATGTAAACATTCTTCAAGCGCCGTCAAACAGGACTGGTGGGCGTTGAGTACAGAATTAAAATCGTGTCTGTCTGTCTGTCTGTCTGTCTGTCTCTCTCTCTCTGTCTCTCTCCCTCTCTGTCTGTCTGTCTGTCAAATGGTCTGTCTCTCTCTCTCTCTCTCTCTCTCTCTCTGCTCTCTCTCTCTCTCTCTCTCTCTCTCTCTCTCTCTCTCTCTCTCTCTCTCCATTCCTACGTCTCTCTCTCTCTCTTCTCTCTTTGTGCTACCCATTGTACGTCAACTGCAGTTAGATGTATTAAATGCTGACAAAGACTTCTATACATGGGAAATAAGTGTCTTCCCAAACCAGGCATGCATTTTGTTATCTGGTCTTTGTGATAAAGACAAAAAGTGCAGGGCATCTTCTCTGAAAGATACAGATTTTAGAATGATCTTTAGATATATCTGGTTGGGAGAAGGTATAGGTTGTAAAACACCTTTTTTTTCTTTGTTCACTCAATGTTTAACGGACGTTTTATCGTATGAGAAAGCCCAGTCTTACATACTTGAATCTTTTTTCGAGAATAAAATAGGCTATATTGGGACTCTTACCTCTGGAAGGAACTGCTTTCAAATAATCGTTTAACAATACTGCCTTCAAATAATCGTTTAACAATGTAGAGAGCAATGCGCAGTTCTTGCAAAGTGGTTGAAGACGAAACACATTCCCATTTAATATTGACCCCTTTTTTTCTAACAAAATCAGACACTTAAAACATAAAAATGTACAATTCTTAACTCAGCTCGCAAAACGTGAAAACATGTTTGCAACAAGAAAACTAGGCGCGTATCTCTTCCACGCTGTTAAAATACGAACTGGTTTAACAGAAAATTATAGCTAAAGTGGCTTTTACTACTAAGGGATAAAGTGATTGCATCTCGAAGCTGACATTATTATTTGACGTTCGTGTCCTTGTGTCCTCGTGTTATTTTCGATGTTGTCCTTTAAATCTAAATCTACGAGCCGGTGGCTCAGGGAGTTAAACTCTCTCTCTCTCTCTCTCTCTCTCTCTCTCTCTCTCTCTCTCTCTCTCTCTCTCTCTCTCTCTCTCTCTCTCTCTTATCTGTTCTTCTTTCTTTCTCTCATCTATTAGTTTCTGTGTCAGTGTGTATTGGTGTGTGTGTGTGTGTGTGTGTGTGGGGGGGGGGGGGGGGCATCGAGGTAGTGCGTGCGACTGGGAGGTCGCGAACGCGCGCGCGCGTATGTGTATATATGTGTGTGTGTGTGTGTGTGTGTGTGTGTGTGTGTGAGAGAGAGAGAGAGAGAGAGAGAGAGATAGAGCTGGCAGGAGGAGTGCTCACATTCGTGCATGTATATGTGAGAGAGAGAGGGAGGACAGAGGACGATGTATGGTGTGTGTGTATGTGTGTGTGTGTGTGTGTGTGTGTGTGTGTGTGACCATGTCAAAGAGACCCTATTTCTGTCCTAGCTTCTTGTCGTCTGAACGACGGACGTTACGTCCCTGACGGAATGAATTTCACACAGGTGGGGACAGGGCCCTGTGTGTCCTACCTCTGCAGCAATGGGGGATGTCCTGCCTCTTGAGTACAGTGAGTACTGGGTTCAGATCTACGGAATCTGTCATTTGATTATCTGTTTGGCAGTCTGTGTCTGAATCTGTATTGGTGTGATACAGTGTGTGTGTGTGTGTGTGTGTGTGTGTGTGTTTGTGTTTGTGTGCGTGTGCGTGTGTGTGTGTGTGTGTGTGTGTGTGTGTGTGTGTGTGTGTGTGTGTGTGTGTGCGCGCCGCGCGCGCGCGCGCGTGTGTGTGTGTGTGCGCACGCGCGCACATGTGCGCATTGATTGATGTGTTTTGTGTGTGTGTTGGAGTGTGAAGCCATTCACCAATTTCAGCATCATTTTCCTGTACTGTTACGTGACCCTAGGTTACGACACCTGTGTCTTGTCCTGTCCAGAATGTTTACGGGACGGGCGCTGCTACCCACTGAAGGATGTGTACAAACTGGGCTGTATAGAGAGGACGTGTCAACTGATCGGCGGCCGCTTTGAGTATGTCGTCACTAGGGAAGGTGAGAGAGGTTGATGGATGCTGCCCGCTAATGACAGTTAAGTGTCTGTGCGTGTGTGGGTGGGGGGGTGGGGGGTGGGGGGGTTGAGAGGGGAGGGTGCCAGTGTGTGTGTGTGTGTTTGTGTGTGTGTGGGGAGGGGGGGGCGAGGATACCAGTGTGTGTGTCTGTTTTCTTCTCCTGGCGCCTTTATTTTGAAAGATACATTTTTAAAAAAAAAAGCAAGAGAAGAAGATAACTTTAAAACATTCTGATATAGCCTACTGTATCAAGCCAGCATCTAGCTATTTCCAATGAAGATTAAGGTGACAAACACACAAGGGGGGGAGGAAGGGGAGAGGGAGTGAAATAGAGATTACCCTTTTTTTTTTAAAACCTTTTTCTTTTAAATGTGCTTCTTGTCTTACGAATGTGTCGAACATGTATCATTGAGTTTCTTGTCAGTTGTAAACACATTCTGTTGTGTTTATGTGTTGGGGGAAACCAGCCCATGAACGTATTGGTTTCCCGTCAAGCGCAGGGGAAGACAGTGGGGAGGATGTGACAGTGGATGGGGGTGAGAGTGGGTGGGAAAGAGGCTGAGGGTGGTGGTGGGAAAGAAAAAAGGAGGGCTGAATCCATGCACACACACACATGCATATACGACACACACGCACGCACGCACACACACACACACACACACACACACACACACACACACACACACACACCATGTACATAATTTATTATAATTACTCTCGTAAAGACAGAGCTTGTTTTGTATTGTCTTGTGCAGCGTGTACTGGCCATGATCCTAACACGTGCGTGGACGTGGGCAGTGTGTACAAAGATGGCTGTTTCAGCTACAGGTGTGACAAAGAGTCGGAGAGCGCTTTTTCTGTCTCCTATCACCTCCGACAGGTCGATATAGGTGAGTGAGTCTGTTCTTGATGTTCTTGATGTACTGGTCTCTGTTGTTGGTGGTGGTGGTGGTGGTGGTGGGTGGTGGCGACGGCGGCGGCGGTTGTGTTGGTGGTGGTGGTCCTTTCACCTGTTGTTTGGTTCAGTTTTGCTTTGCACAGTTTAGCTTAAATTTCGGTTTTCAGTTTTCGGATACATACATATTTTCAATGGCTTCATTTCATGATATGCATTCTAATGGATCGCGTGTTTCGCCTTTCACATACAAGCAAGCCTGTGACCATTTGGAACACTTCATCATGGCAGTCGTTTGTTACTAGATTAATGGATGGTATGCAGGCAAAGCAGCTATCTGATCGTAAACAGTGTTTGAGTTTTCGGGTGATATTAGTACCCTACCAACACAACCACACCCTGACCCTCTGTGGCGGTCCAGTTGCCAGCAATCAAACAGAAGAAGCTGCCCGGCCCAGTCGCCATAGGGCCACTAGTCTATGGTCGGCTGTATGCGACTTCTCTTCAGTCTATGGTCGGCTGTATGCGACTTCTCTTCAGTCTATGGTCGGCTGTATGCCACTTCTCTTCAGTCTATGGTCGGCCGTATGCCACTTCTCTTCAGTCTATGGTCGGCCGTATGCCACTTCTCTTCAGTCTATGGTCGGTCGTATGCCACTTCTCTTCAGTCTATGGTCGGCCGTATGCCACTTCTCTTCAGTCTATGGTCGGCCGTATGCCACTTCTCTTCAGTCTATGGTCGGCCGTATGCCACTTCTCTTCAGTCTATGGTCGGCCGTATGCCACTTCTCTTCAGTCTATGGTCGGCCGTTATGCCACTTCTCTTCAGTCTATGGTCGGCCGTATGCCACTTTCTCTTCTGGTGTCTCTATCTTTTTGCAGATCTGTACCCACAATTCGGACAAACTCAGCCCCGTCCCACACCTTCTCTCCACTTGCCCATCTCTGAAAGGAGTCTGCTTGAGACGTTTTGCTCCCAAACATGTTGTGACCTTAGGTATATCATGCGTTTTTTATATACTGGAAAAAAATCTAACCAGTTCAGAAGGCTGTCATTATTACAAAAGCCGTTTGAAATAGATTTGAATACCCCAAAGACATTTAGTTTTTATATGCAACCTCCCAGTCACCTTGCCCAGGCGTGTTTGAATTTTCGTAGATTCAGTGGCGAAAACTCGTTCATGCGTTTGTTTCATTCATTCACTTATTTCGGCATTTTAGTTTTAGCTATCATAATTTCACCTTTTACTAACTGTTATGATAATGAGACTTACCATAATGACGATATAACTATCAGTGGTGATTCCTGGTTCTTCGACTGTGATTCTTGTACTCCGACAGGATGCGAACTGAACGGAAAATGTGTACCAGTGAACCACACATATACCGAGAGATGTCGCACACTGCAGTGTCAGCAACGATTTATGGCAGTCGGCTTTTTTCACCATCAAGAACGGTAATAGCTCTCTCTCTCTCTCTCTCTCTCCTCTCTCTCTCTCTCTCTCTCTCTCTATCTCTCTCTCTCTCTCTCTCTCTCTCTCACACCCAAAATGAACACAATACAATACAAAACAATGTGATCCTATATTATAACACAACATGGTTCTGTGCAGTACAATGCAATTCAGCTGAACACTGCACAATGCAATGCAATTCAATACCGTGAAAACACTACAGTACTGTGCAACAATAGACGATCCAGTACGGTGCAAGATGATACAGCACAACAAGAAACAAAAAAAAAACATCCCAGCACAGCACAGTGCAGTACAATGCGGCAGCAGAAAGAAATTGTAGGGAGATCGATCGAGAGCTTGACAGCAG
>JADBJO010000389.1:492500-502500 GCA_016801955.1 Conus betulinus
AGACCTTCAGTTTGGTGGTAAGGCTTGGTACTCTCCACTCCCAGACATTTTCCCGGAGTCTCCCAAACACAGAGCTGGCTTTGGCAGCTGTTGCTGACTTCTGCGTCAATGTTCACAGCTCGTGAGAGTGTGCTGCCCAGATAGGTGAAGTTGTCAACTGCCTGGAAATTCTGTCCCTTTACCGTGATGTGTGTGTTCCTGGAAGGGTTTACCTGGCGCAGGCTGATACATCACTTCGATCTTTTTGGTGCTGATGGTGAGACCGAAGTTGTCGTAGGCTCATGAGAGCAGTCCATTTCGTGCTGCATCATCTGCTCTGTGCTGGCATTGAGGACGTAGTCATCAGCAAACAAGAAGTCCCCGTTGACGGTCTCTCTTCCCCCTTTATAACATACTGCAGTCGCTTGAGGTTGAATAGCCCATCGTCAGTTCTGTATCTGACGTGTATACCACCCTGGCAGGGTGGAAGGCATCAGTCAGCATGGCGGAGAAGACCATGTTGATGAGAACACCTTGCTTTACGCCGTTGGTCACTGGAACGGCTTCTGACTCGTCTCCATCATCCAATACTTTCACCATCACGCCGTCGCGGAACTGTCGGACGATCGTAATGAACCTGCTGGGACAGCCAAATTTCTCCATGATCTTCCACAAGTCATCTCTGCTGACCGTATTGAGGCCTTGGTCAGATTGACAAGGTCACGAAACAGACCGCTCTGCTGCCCTTGGCATTTTTCCTGGAGCTGTCCTGCAGCAAATATAATGTCCGCAGTTCCACGTTCTGCACGAAAGCCACACTGGCTTTCTGGGAGGAGACCTGCTCAAGGTGTAGTAGAAGGCGGTTGAGCAGGACACGAACCAAGATCTTCCCAGCTATGGATAAGAGAGAGATGCCTCGGTGATTGTCGCAGGACTGGCGGTTGCCTTTTCTCTTGTAGATGTGGAGAATGTTGGCATCTTTCAACTGTTGTGGGACCCCCTCTTCATTCCACATGGACTGGAAGAGCTGCGTCAGCTTCTGTGTCAAGGCTGGGCCTCCTGATTTGTAAACTTCGGCAGGGATTGCATCAGATCCTGGCGCTTTGTCACAGGAAAGTTGTTTGATTGCTTTTCTGACTTCTCTTTCTCTGTGGGGGGAGGTGTGTGGTGTGTGTGTGTGGGGGGGGGGGGGTCAAGGTCTTGCCTGATCTCCACTTGAGGCAGGCGTGCAATGGCCTCGTCGTTGATTGAGGCAGGGTGGTTGAAAACCTGGTTAAAGTGTTCAGCCCATCTCTCCAGAATCTGCTTCTTTTCTGTCAGCAGCTGGGTCCCATCTGCATTGAGGAGGTGGGGGAGAAGCGGAGGACTGGGGTCCATACACAGCCTTCAGAGCGTCATAGAAACGCTTGGTGTCATGACTGTCTGCGTAGCTCTGGATTTCATCGGCCTTTTTGCTGAACCAGGCATCCTGCATTTCGCGAAGCCTCTTCTGCACTTTTTGTTTTGCGCTGGTGAAGGCATCATTCTTAGCTTGTGATGTGGGGTCATTCTGGTGCGCTCTGAACAGCTGGTGTTTCTCTGACAGCAGTGTCTGCACTTCTGCGTCATTCTCATCAAACTGGTCTTGGTTTCGACGGGTTGTGGGTCCGACGTGTTCGAGGACAGTAAAGTAGACTGCATCGCTAAAGGCCTCCCACTGCTCTTCAGTGCTGCTGTGGTCATCCTCTCGTGTCATGGGCAGCCTGCCATCTAGGTCAGTAGAGAAATCTTCTGCAACTACCCTTGAGCTTGGAGACGTTGAGCCTCTTTGCAGTCTTCTGACCTTGGGGTCTTCGCATGGCAGGATGCGGAGTTTAAACTTTGACACGATGAGGCGATGATCAGTCCAGCAGTCGGCACCACACACGGCCTTCGTCACTCTCACATCTCGCGCACATCTCTCTTCCTGATGATGACATAATCAATCAGACCTTTCTGTGACCTTTTGTTTGACCACCTTTCTGTGACCTTTTGTTTGACCACCTTTCTTTCTGTGATCTTTCTTTTTTGTTTGACCATCTTTCTGTGACCTTTTGTTTGACCACCTTTCCGTGACCTTTAGTTTGACCACCTTTTCTGTGACCTTTAGTTTGACCACCTTTCTGTGACCTTTTGTTTGACCACCTTTCTGTGACCTTTAGTTTGTCCTCCTGTTGGTACTAGTGTACTAGTACACTGTGGGCAGTGGCGAGTCCTTTGGACTTGTACGGGAAGCTGGACGTTCCCACCCCACAGTCCCCACTATCTTGCGAGCATACCGCAAGCCTAGCTGGTAAGTTGATGGGTCACCGACCCTCACTCTAGGGCTTGTCTACCTTGTATGCGAAGCTGAATTCGGCGGACTGCGCGGAAGAAACCACAGTGGTTCAACGGGCAGAAAGGCGATTTCCAGCAACGCGTTGTGGAGCGCACAGGGCGTGTCAAGACACAAAAGACGTCACGGTCATCCACTGCACCCCGATCTATCTCCAGCCGTCTCGACCTCGTCTTGCCACTGGACACAGATAGACTGGGGCGAGAGAGTGGGGCTAACGACGCGCAACTCTCCCTCACTATAATCCAAGTCAAGCGCAAGTCATCACTTCAAACCCCACAGCGCAACCTCAAGTCCTGTGGCGATGGGCAAGTGGCGAAGGCAGCAGGTGTGGACACACTGGGAGCTGTCAGTCACGAGCCTGCACACAGGCGGCCCAGGGCATGTGGTCGTTCTCTACTGGACGAAGCAGAAGCGGAGTTCGGCAGCCCCCTGGGTGTCTGAGCAGCCCTTTTTAGGACCACACTGCTCACCTCCATAGCAAGAGGAAGGGGCTAGGAAAGGTGCCCTAAAAATTGCCTGCTTCACCTTACCCGTTAAATGTTTGACTGGATCTATGGTCAGGATCAATATTAAAGTGTAGGTTAGGATTCATTTTATGCCGTCATCTTGCCAACCGAATCTAGACAATGGAGGATCATGCCTGAAGTACTGAAGCGATGTCCATGACACTTAGACAGAACGATAGAATGTGCCCCGAGAAAGGACCTAGTAACGTTTTGGCCTGCACCCATGGAGCGGATCGCGAGTAAAGGGCAAAACCAGAGCACGTGCGGTATGTGTCTTTCCGCCAGAGCCTGTGGCTCACTCTAAAGATATTAATCTCACCTTCCATGAACGTTCTACTTGGCGGTGGTCTACGCTGTCCCGGGTGCCCTTGTTAAACCTATTTTAATGATGTGCAATGTTATTTCACGATTGGTGGAATGCCTGTTTTTGACATTTCCAGTGAAAACATGTTACACGCTTCTTTAATCATGATCAATCGATGTAGTTCTGTTCCACCAGTACGCAGGCTTCATTTCTGACCGCGCCCATCGCTGTTAACGGTTATATCTTTTCAATGAACCATAGTATTTTGGATCTAGTTGCAAAGTGAGATGACTGCAGGCGGAAATCTAAAACAAAATCTTAATAAAATGTTAGTGTTTTGACTGCTCAGGCCGATGCCTTCTTCCCCTCCCTCCCTGTTTTGAAGCAGCAAGGTGAATGTGAAGTGTTAAAGCTCTGTTCTTTGCCATTTGTGCTTTGCTGTGAACTTATTTTTTGCCTTGTTCGATGGGAACATTGAATGTTATGCTACCCCCACACCCACCATATCCAAATCCCACCACACCCCACTCCCTATCACACGCTTTGACAAATTTTGGAAACTCGCCTCCCAAAACCGCGGGCGTATTTGAGACAGACCGGTGCGCACATGATTGAGCTAACCAGACCCACCACTCCCAACCCACCCCCCCCCCCCCCCCCCCCCCCCCCCCCCCCCGTCCCTGTATATGCCTGTGTTAATGACTCTTAAGTTTGATCATAGATCGAGATAGGAGTTTTCTCATCTAAATCTATGGACTGACACAGAAACACTCACACAGAGAGACATACCCGGGAACAGTACCTGACGAATCACAACTTCGCACTATACTGTCCAGGGCTGGCCAGAGAGAGGGGGAAAAAAGGAGAGATCTTTATAATAATGTGAGGGATCCGAGTGACACCCACAGCCCCAAATGAAGCCTAAAGAAAGAACTCATCGGAGCGAAATGGAACCGAAGGCGACTGATTCAGTGAGCACAGATGAAGGGACGTCACCCTCCAACACCTATTAGATGTGATTAGCTCCCTTAGTCCCAGGGCAAAGCCGAGGGGGGTTAGCGATGACAAAGGTTTTACGCGAATGCCTTGGAAATAGCTTTCAGGAGCTGACAGCCAGAAAATCATACGATACCTGGGGATTTGGCATGTGTGATTCATGCTCTCTCACAACAGCTCACTCTGGATGGAAGTATGTGTGACGTCTTTATTCAGTGACTGTCCCACTCTCTCGCGCTCTCAAACACTTTTAAGTCAGTCCTTGGGTTAAAACTTATTCTCTCTCTCTCTCTCTCTCTCTCTCTCTCTCTCTCTCTCTCTCTCTCTCTCTCACTCTCTCACACACACACACACACACACACACACACACACACACACACACATACACACACACACACAAACTGGATAAAAGCAGTAAAGGATTTAGTCAATTAGGTAGTTTTAAGTTCGTTTTGAAAATTCAAGCCTTTTCCTTCCTACCTTTCATTGTGTGTGTGTGTGTGTGTGTGTGTGTGTGTGTGTGTGTGTGTGTGTGAAGGAGAGAGAGAGTAAGTGAGAGAGAGAAAGAGAGTGTGGGTTTGTGTGTGCTGTGGCGTAGGCACATCCGCTCAAACACTCGAAAAATGTGTTCTGTTTTGTTTGTTTTAATTGCATACCCTTTATTTCGGTAACACCAGTTTGTTTTCGCATATTTCTCGGTATATGTTTGCTGTCAAAAAGATTCTAACAAGATTCTAGACCTTTTACGTGGTGATTTATGAATGAAAAATCAACACCACTTCACGAGGTTCATTTATCGAAATTTGCCCCCCCCCCCCCCCCCCCCCCCCCCCCCCCCCCCCCCCCTTAAGTCGGCCCCTTAAGTCGGAACAATTTTTTTTTGTTGTTTTTGCTAAAGCGCGTCGATTGTCCTGCTTAAAGGGACTGTACTCTGTGAGTACAAGGGAACAGTGAGGTGACAGGAGAGAACAACAAACGAAAGAAAAAAAAATCAGAAAAAAGCAAATATGGAAACATCTCAGGTACGGTGTGTGTGTGTGTGTGTGTGTGTGTGTGTGTGTGTGTGTGTGTGTGTGTGTGTTTAGGCGTGCGTACGTGCGCGCGTGTGCATGTGGTGAGGCGTGCTTTTCCAACCTATAAAATGAATTTACCAACCGGTCAAACATCCGAAAAGTGATTTTTTTTTTTTTTTTTTTTTTTTTTTTTTAAACCCCTATTTCCGTAAAGCCGGTTTGTTTTCACGTAGATTCCGGAATATTTTTGCTGTCAAACGCTAGAGAGTCTACATAGTTCATATATGAAATATAAATCGATACTTCACAGAGTCGATTTCCAGAATATTCCTTGTTTTCAATGTCGAAAAGCAAATTAGAAAAAAAGGCGATCGTAAAATATTCTAGTTTTCGTATACATGATGGAATTTGATCTGAAAATACCAATTCTAAACATTGCAATTTTTAGGTAAATCACACCTTTTCTTTAAAAAAAAAAAAAAAAAAGTACATTTGGAAAGTCAGTAAACCCAGTTTGGGGATTCCATACGCTACGCGCGCGCGCGTGTGTGTGTGTGTGTGTGTGTGTGTGTGTGTGTGTGTGTGTGTGTGTTGGCATGCTGGCAACGTGCGCCAAATAATAGCAAAAAAGAATTCGTCCTTAAATATGCTCTCTCTCTCTCTCTCTCTCTCTCTCTCTCTCTCTCTCTCTCTCTCCGCACATGCGCACGCACGCACGCGAACATGCGACTGTCAGTCTTTGAACATTGACGTAAAACAACCCGATCACAAAAAAAGAAAGGGGCCTCACGATTTTACGCTGTTGACAGTTCTGCCGCCACCCACAACAAACCAAGCCTGAAAGAATCTGTGGAAACAGTCTTGTTATAAATCTACAGAGCAGAACTGACCACCATCAACCACAACAACAGCAACAACAACAACAACAAAAGACAAATACAGAATAGGTGAGGTCCTAGGCACGTGAAGCATAACTAAAAGTAAAAATTTTAAAATCTTTACAAAAGGAAGAAAGAAAGGAAGAAAGAAAGAAAGAATGACAGAAAGAAAGAAAAAAAGAAACGAGACTGTAACCCTAACGAAAACTGAGACGGCTACAGTGTGCAAGATCAGCCTCACCCCCCACCACCATCTGTCACGAAGTGCGCGTGCAGGGGACGGGAGAAGGAGCGTGTGTGTGTGTGTGTGTGTGTGGGGGGGGGGGGGGGGGGGAGCGGGGGCAAGGAGAGAGAGAGGGGGCAGGGGCAGGAAGGCAAGGTAGGGAAGATGGGGGGTGGGGTGTGTAGAACGAGGGATTGGAGAGGGGAAGAGGTGGGCGGGGGGGAAGGGGGGGGGGGGGGGGGGGGGGGGGTAAGGGGGGGGGGGGGGTAGGGTAGAGTGGAGAGCCGGAGAGGGGCGGGGTGGGGCGTTTCTTCACAGGGGCGTATTAGACGTCCATCCCCGAGGGAAACAATGGCTGACCAGTGGGGCCGAGTGGTCTGCATGATTGCAACGGAGTCGGACACCTGCATGGGATCTGGTCAGTGGTGAAGAGACGGAAGGGAGGGAGGGGGGGGGGGGGGGGGAATGGGCGCGCGAGGGGGTGGTGGTGGTGGTATTGGAGGTCAGAGGGAGACAGGGAGATGGAGGAGAACTACGATTTGAAGAGGGATTGGAAAAGACTCTTTGCTGAGATTTGGACTGAATTAGAAAAACAAAAGCCAGAGAAACGATTAGGAAGGGGAAAATGAATAAATTAACACGCGGGGAGGGGGAAGGAAAAATAATGACGTGGGGAAAGCGGGAAAAAAAAAAGGAAACAACATGTGTGGAGGGAGAAAGGAAACAAAGACACATGCCAGAGCAACGATAGAAAATTAATGTAGACGTGAAGAGGAAGAAAGGAAACGAATAAAGATGCGCGGAGGGAGAAAAGAAAGATAATAAGTACAGGCGGGAGAAGGGAGAACGAAAACAAGTTTTTACTGCGGGGGAGAGAAGGAAACAAATAAACACACGTGTGTGTTGGAGCAGTGGGGGGGGGGGGGGGGGGGGGGGGGGGGGGGGGGGGGGGGGGGGGGGGGGGGGGGAGGAAGAGATAAAAACATGGGGAGATAGAAAGGAAACAAATAAACAAAAGGGAGGAACACAGGAAACGCGACTCGAGGGGAGACATAAAGGAAATAAAATGAAAACTTTAAAATAAAGGAAACAAATAAACAGGGAGGGGGTAAACAAACGCACGGGTAGAGAGAAAGGGAACAGATACATTAGACGTAATGGAGAAGAGAAACGAGCACGAGGAGGAGGGTTGAGATGGGGGAAGGGGGGGGGGGAGATACAGACGAAGAGGCAGGCGGGGAGGGAGGAAGGAAAGAAATAAACACGAGGGAAAGACAAAAGGAACAAATACAGTGAGAGATAAACAGAAAACAAATAAACACGAGGGGGAGGGAGATGAAACAAATAAAAGAGGGGAAGAAAGAAAATAAAAGCGAAGAGAAGGAGAAAGAAAAAACAATACACTCGAGGGAAAGAGAACGGAAACAAATAAAAATGAGGTTAAGGGGAAAAAATAAACATAGGGGAAACGAGACCGGAAACATAACCATGAGAAAAAGAAAAAGGAAACAAACTAGAGAGAAGGTAGAAAGGAAACAACACCAGAAGAGTCGGTCAGTGTAGTTCACATATTAACCAACATAATAGTCTGGTTACGTTTCCCTTAACCTCACAAGACTGGCCCCTTGATATGTGCACGGTCCCTGAAATCATCTTACTTGTTCCTCTTTACTTTGTGTTGCAGTCTTATTACCTTGCACGCGGTTGAAGTATTGCCAAGCAGGGTACTCCGTAAGACCCCTCGGCTCCGAACTTTCTCATTCTTCTTTGCGCCCCCCCCCCCCCCCCCCCCCCCCCCCCCCCCCCTTCCCCTTCCTTCTCCTTGCTCTTCTTCAGCATACGGTTCTTCTTTTTTCTTTTTCTTTTTTTTTTTCATAATTTTGTTCTGTTCTCTAGCCCTTATACTTTGTTCCTTTAGCAGAAAACTCTGAAGTCCACCACTGCTAAGATTTTTGCGTTTTTGTTTTTTTTAATTTTATTTTAAAACCCCACCCAAGAGAACCCGCACTTTTGTTTTTCGGGGACAATGTCTTAACCTGACAACAGCATACATGATCGTTTGCTTTCTTGGGGGAATTTTGTTTTTAAAGAAGGGATGGGAATATTTTTGAAGGAAGAATAGGGATAAAGAGCAGAGAAGGAAGGGGGTTATTAAATTAGATATGAAATCCTTCGTTTAACAGCATGTAGAAGTCAACGCATTCGGCCTTATCAACAGAACCGTTGTTGGTCAACAGTTGGCTTTCGTCTCCTGGATGATGCTCGTCTGTAGATATTGCCTGCTTGTCTCAGTGTACCCAGGGCATTACCACAGACAGCATATCCGTTATCATTTTCTGCAACACCAGGGGTGGAAATGACAAGCCAAGAATCCAATCTAGAAATACGTAACCAAAACGCCATTGATTTATAGCTTTCTTATTCACTTTATCTACAAGCCTGCCCATGACATCCTACCCTGGCTCCGAGATCAGCGACTTTCCAACCTAAGGCGACCCCTTCACTATAGCACGCGCACGATGGCATGCGCCACGTGCCACTCTGAACCCTAGACTAAGCCTTGTCCTTAGCTTCGTTTTTCTGCTTCGCCCCCCTCCCTCCCTCCTGCCCCTCTCTCTCTCTCTCTCTCTCTCCACAGACAAACCCGCGCATTATCTACGCGTGCAAAAAAACAGCCTGGCTGGTGTTTTCAAAAGGTAGTTTTACCTGTCGTCTGTCAAAGCTTCTCGGTGCGCACGCGCCTTAAACAAGCCAATCAGTATCTTCGGCTCATCTAGCCGTAGGTATCGCTGTCCCCCTGGAAATGCCGGGGCCATCTTGACGCGACAGAATGTGGCCAGCTCTTGTTTCGAGGGCCTAGGGATATATTTTTTTTTCTGCTGCTGCTTTTTTTTCTTCTTCTTCTTCTTCTTGCCCCCTTTTTTTCAGTCCTGTGGACAGCCTGACAGCGGTTGTGAATGTATAGCGTTTTCGTTTTTTAGCGTCTTGGCTCGCCGACATAGTAGGAAAAGCGCTGTTCAGTGCGTGGTATTACTTCCCTTAGAAGCGAAAAGACCCCAGCCAGCTGATGATGACAGGTTATGTTCTAGAATTGTTCTACAAACATAAGAATCACATATTTGTATATCGTATTCATATATTCATCCACGCGCACGCCTATATGTATAAACATACAAACACATATCTATGTGGCAGGACAGTAACTATCAACTGCACAGTAAACATTTGAACACATTATAAGCATTAGCTTCTTCAAATTTTCGCATTTATTGTAAAACTATGTGATTGTAAAGTGGAAATGAATTTATTTAAACCAACTGCACAGGGGTAGGCGATCACTTGCGTCAAGGGTGTAGTGAATGCTGCCACCAGGCCGTTGGACCAGAGCGATAGTTGGTAAATATCCGCTGCGCTAAAAAAAAAAAAAAAGAGAGAGAGAGAGAATTACTGACCGTCAAACTGAGTAACAAATACAATACAAAACAAACACGTGTTTGGATCTGTTGGGTCAGTGACTGGCCGTTCGTCCATTGTTTTCATTGCTGTTAATGTTCTTTGTCCGTCAAAAAACAAATATGAAAAGAGTCAAGTTTATTTTGTAATTTTTTTGTGCCTTCGTTTGGCGGCCAGTCACTATTTCTTTATGTTCTCGGTTCTGTTTTCGTCTACGGTCACTCCACTTCGAAACTAACCGGGGCAATAAAAGTTCAGTGTAATTATGCCAACAGTAAACAATAAAGGTTCA
>JADBJO010000389.1:507500-515000 GCA_016801955.1 Conus betulinus
TGAGCAATAGTAATAGTCATTACCTTGTCTTGACATTAAAACTTACTTACTGACTTGAAAACACAAACGCCCAGGCTTACATGTTCATCAAGGAATTGCCCGCTGTTCAGCGAGGTGACATGCTGCCTGCGTGTTGGCTTTACCCTTAAGTGAACCACCGTGTGTGTGTGTGCTTCATACTTAATACAATGACACAGTCAACGGCAGTGAACAGCCAGCCAGCCAGCCCGAGGGGGGAGGGGGGGGGAGGGCGGCGGACATAGAGCCAATCATACCAACAGGAAGGGTTTACATGCCTTCAATATGCGCGATAGAATTAAAACAGGGAGAGAGAGAGAGAGAGAGAGAGAGAGAGAGAGATTCTGTCCTATCCGGAGCGAAGACAAGTGACTGTCGTTAAGAAAATGAACAAAATGTAGTAATTGTGGTGAAGAGTAGCAGAAAATTATCTCATCTGTGTATATAAAAAAATGGCTTTTCTGAATGGTCCTCGGTTATACAGTCACTCTCATAGATATCAACAATATAATGTAGAACTGGGCATCTGCAATAGTGCCAGTGGTTTATTAGTAGCAAAACATAATGACAGTGCTAAAAGAAGTGACATGTGAGGGATAGTAGTAAAAAAAGTAGTCAAAAGCAGAAATAAGTTGGGGGAAAAAAAAAAAACGGGGGGAAAAAAAAAACAGACAGCACAAATTGAAAGTAGATCTACTGGTTGCAGTAAAACTATAGTGAAACATAGCGCCAATAGTGAAAAGAAGCAAGCTGTCGTGCTTAACGGATCTCTGTCATGCGGTCTTTCGTATTCGTCTACACACACACACACACAACACACACACACACAAAAAAACCGTTTGTCTGCAGATGATGGCCATTACATAACTGACTCTTCATGTAAATGAAGCTCAGATATATACAACGTGTACACCCTACTTAGAATGTTTGAACACCAAGCACATAAGTACACTGTATGGTTTCTTTCGCTCCAGAATGAGAAAGCGCACGAATCTTCCAACCAAGACATTTTCTGAAATTGTTTGTGCTTTACCACCTTAGAGCTTTCGAGTACAGAAGGCTGCATATCATTGGTTTCGTCGTCGTTGTCATTAGCAGCAGCAGCAGCAGCAGGAGCAGGAGCAGCGCCATCGTCGTCAATGTCGTCGTCATCATGACCATCCCATGACGGCAGGTTGAATGAGTACCTATACAGTTTAGATTGTGACAGTGCTTTTACCTCAGTCAGGGGCAACGAGGCAGAGGTGTGAATTTAAGTTCAGACATTTTGGTTTGTTCGTCCAGAGAATTATCTTGCCGGTCTGCCTGAGAACGTCCACCCTGGTCTGTGCCTTTTGGCTGTAGGGTAATCTCGAAAAGGGAGTTAATGCACGACAGGTTAGCGTTTAATAACCAGTGTAGTGTCAACGTTGCTGGATAAGTAACAAACAAACAGAAATAAAAGCTCCGAAAATGGCAAATGAAGAAAGTCAACACGTCTTTCCATATTTAATTTCAGATTGATTTATCTGAGAAAAAATTTCTAGGACTTCATTTTTGAACAAAATTAATCATGAGACTCCAGGTACGAATATTTGATCAAAATTAGTCATGCTGCAAACATCGGCCAGAATCCTTTATCAACGGCCATAATTATTCTTCATTAGGTATCGTGAACTTTTATGAGTCCATTTCCAGCCCCGTCTTGTACCATGGATGCTATGAGACAGATCTCTATAGTGTCCACGTGTGTGTACAATGTGAACAGAGTAGGAAATAAGGGGAAAGGGAATGGAGCAAAGTTAACGTGAGGATCAGTAAAACAAATCTTGAGAGAGACTTCAGACTTCAGACTTCAGATGGTTTATTGTTCAGACGTTGTGTCTATACAACCGAGTGAGCTATTATGAATATATCATTGTGGAGCTTTTCTGTGACGTCGCTACACACATAATACTCTCTCTCTCTCTCTCTCTCTCTCTCTCTCTCTCTCTCTCTCCTCTCTCTCTCTCTCTCTCTCTCAAGTAAACAGGAATGTAACACGTGAGTGCGCAAGCACTCACACAAAAATAAACGCACGCAAGCAAGACACACACGTACACAATCAAAAAAATTCACATGAGTACGCAACAAGAAAGAAATCAAATTTGTATAGTTAGAACAAAATTTACCATGACTGCAACAAAACATTCTTCCATGACAGTATGTACATGCAGAATTCTATCTTAGTTATACATAAATGCTTCTTAGTAGGTTCTTCCTTATGAAGTAAATATGAGTATATTTCTTAATATTTTGAAAACTCATGATATGAATGTTGTTGATACTAGCATGCAAAACACATGTTTACTATTTCATTTCCCTCATCGTATTTTCATTACATAGCCTACAGTGGAGACCTTACTACCTCTGCGTCGTATAATTCTCCGGAAAGCCGTACTATTTTGAACATCTTTTATTTACTTCGTTTACGCATGCGCCAAATTAGCATATCGCCCTCTAACCTACCGTGCAAAGGAAAACTCCGAATCTTGGGTCTGTATGACAATAGCTGCCATGCTAACCTTTGACCCTCAGTGTGTGTTCTTCCGTGGTCGTGTTCGTGTGGTGTTTGGGCTTCTGTTCTTTATATTCGTTGGATTTAGCAGCCCCATGGATAAATTACTATTGCCTTGCCGCTTTCCATGTATCAGGTTAGTACTTTCCTTCAATTATTTTCACTTTAGTTGTAGTTTTCCCTATTTCTTATCAGCCTGTGCCCCTGTCGTATCCTGTCCTGTGGGTCTTGTTGACACCTGACTCGTACACATGTGCCTAAATTGCCTGTTGACCAGAGGAGCCTCTTAATGGTCGGATCCCTAGAATTGAAACTTTAATGATTCAAAGCAGTCGTCGAAGATAATCAAAATGCATATAATAGCTATCATTAATCAAAAAGTTCAAAAAACCATACTCATATAATATGATCTACGGGCAGCCATTTTTTAGCAGACGATCCAGCCTCCCACCGTCGCCCCGTCCGCCTCACGTTTCCACTCCCCCCACCCCCCCCCCCCCCCCCCGCCCCGAGAGAGAGAGAGAGAGAGAGAGAGAGAGAGAGAGAGAGAGAGAGAGAGAGAGAATCCATGAAAATCTCGGGAGAGAGAGAGAGAGAGAGAGAGAGAGAGCAATCAACACACTCCATAAAAAATGTCAGATGCGGCCACTCACAATAAGTAACTCCAGCATAGCTTGCTCACCAAAGGCAAACTCAGGTATCTAAGTATTGTCCCAAACCACCGTAGCTCCCGGTACCAGGCAGGGAAGTGTGACGTGAAGAGACACATTAACGTTGACAGCGCTAACAATTAATGAGGGTACTGCGGGAGTGGAGAGAGAGGAGGAGGAGGGCGTGGGAGGGGGGTAGGTGGGCTGGGGGTGGAGTAGGGGAAGGGTGGAAGTTAAAAAAAAAAAAAAAAAAAAAAAAAAAAAAGCAACAAAACTCGTATTACACCCGCAGGGTCACGTGCACGCCACGTGAATCCGGTGTCTTTCTGGGCCTCAACAACGTGTCATTCTACGCCACAGTCTCATAGATGACCCTGATAAACTGTGTGATCTCCTCCCTCTCCCTCCGCCTCTCCCGCTTCTCCCTCCTTCCTCACCCCTCCCTCCCTATACCCTCCTCTGCGCGCGCGCGCGCGCACACACACACACACACACACACACACACACACACACACAGTACAGGGAGTCGGGTTTCCTGTCTCACCACACATCCCGTTCAAACAAACGCTGAAAAAACAGCACTAAACTTTCGATTTTTATCTGGCGTGCGACTATTTACCTCCCCCCCCCCCCCCCCCCCCCCCTCTTCCTCCGTCCATATACTCCTCCTCTACCCCCCCCCCCCCCCCCCCCTCCACAACCTTCGTCTCCTACCCTAAGCTCTGCTTCCTTTCCCTTTCCCCGACCCTCCCGCCCATCTCTCTCTCTCTCTCTCTCTCTCTCTCTCTCTCTCTCTCTCTCTCTCTCTCTCTCTCTCTCAATATTGGCCTAGCTTGCTTTTCCTGGCCAGAAAAGGCTGAGAGAAAGAGAGAGAGTTCCAACTTTGTGATAGTTTATCTGGCTGAAACGATGAAACACAAGACGACACCACACTGAGCTGATGATAATCACCTAATCTGTGCCAGCCTCCCAGTCCTTCTGTCCCTTCTTGTCTGCCAATCCTGTCATTTTGGTCATCCACAGATTGACCTTTCCTTCTTGAAAAAAAAAGTTGGGGAAGAGAAGTAGGGGGGGGGAACTGCCCCTATGTCCATGTCTCTTTACGTTCGTCTCTAGGAAAACAAAACAAAACAAAACAAACAAACAAACAACAAAAAACTATTCCAAGCAGTTTACTTTATTTTTTTTAATCCTTAGTTACTCCACACACACACACCCCCCACGCACACAGTTGTCTTTAAGTAAACATCATAAACATCACCTCTTACATAAAAAACAACAATTCCCACCATTTCAATGATAATGGCCAATTGAAAAGAAAATGAAATTTGACACGTTAATTTAAAACAAAAACAAACAAACAAATAACAAAAACTATTCCAAGCAGTTTACTTTATCATTTTTTAATCCTTAGTTACCCCCCCCCCCCCCCCCCCCCCACAGACACACACACACACGCACACAGTTGTCTTTAAGTAAACATCATAAACATCACCTCTACATAAAAAATAACAATTCCACTATTTTCAATGATAATGGCCAATTGACAAGAAAATGAAATTTGACACGTTAATTTAAAACAAAACAAACAAACAAATAACAAAAACTATTCCAAGCAGTTTACTTTATCATTTTTTAAATCCTTAGTTTACCCCCCCCCCCCCCCCCCCCCCACGCACACAGTTGTCTTTAAGTAAACATCATAAACATCACCTCTTACATAAAAAAAAACAACAATTCCCCATTTCAATGATAATGGCCAATTGACAAGAAAATGAAATTTGACACGTTAATTTCTGCCACCGCGTAGAGTCACTACATCGAAAAAAAAAAAAAAAAACCTGTTCAGCAATGCATCAAACATCAGTCGCTGTCTAACATCAACATTCATTACTATAAAAGATCAATAATTGTAACCCAGGTAACTTTTAAAAGAATTCAGATTAAATGAATAGGTATATAAAGCAACGAAATAACCTTTGAACGATCAAGTACATAGTCACTGAAACATTTAGTCATTTGCACAAAATCAGCATTGTGATCCTTCAAACTGTTAGAAAAAAAAAGAATAAATGTATAAAGTAAACAAGTGAATGACTAAGTGTATAGTTACTGGAATATTGAATCGTTTGCATGATTCTGATCAGCCACGCTTTTTCCCTCTTAGGCTTAGTCTCTACCCTCAGCTTGCCTCTTCCATTTTTCCCATCCTGTACCGAACATGCAGTGTGACTAGCTGTAAAGAACACACGCATACCACCTTCCATGCCCCTTCCCAACACTTATTGTAATGATGATCATGATGATAGCAAATAAAGCAATAACCACAATAAAGATGACAGGTATAGCACACTAATTTTGAAGACACGCAGAAGTGCCCTGACCAGTGCAAAGGTCGAACAAATCCCGGATCCGCCCTTTGAATCCGTTCACGAATAAAAAAAAAAAAAAAAAAAAATCATTTTTCAACCAAGGGAAGTAATAGCTGGCACGGACTACGGGACTTACCTCCCTGCTCCTTTTTGCGTTTTAGTTTGATTTGCTTTGCTTTCTTGTAACAGGGCATGGAACACACTAAACGTCAACTTTTTTTTTTTTTTGAATGGGTTCATGGGGCATACAAAATGACACTTGCTTCTTCACAAAGTTTTAATGTTCAATAAAAGTGTATTATACACTTTGTAAATATCAATTCGACGTGACAATAACGCTCGTTTTCATTGGACTTTTATCTGCCTAATAATCTTGCTTTTCGGATTCTGGGCCCGCTGGCTGAAAAGAATTCAAATGTCGAGTCCGCTCCAAAACTTAATGGTTCTCATCTTTGGGTCATTCTTCTTCCACGATGGCACAGGTCCTGTTTTTTTTTTTTTTTTTTATGCCAGTTGCCGTGGTGCGGAGGTTAGTGGCGCAAGCTAAAGAGATGCGGAGGGTTCGAGTCCCATCGTGAACATTTTATTTGTGGGATTTTTCATCTTCGGCCTGCTCCTCCGCAGGATGAGATGTATCGAAAATATGAAGACTAATACCACACAGTGTAGTCTTATTCACGTACTGCCTGCATCTCTGAGAGTGTTGGCTTAAATTTTCTGACAATGTTGCAGGTGTCTCTACACACACACACACACACACACACACACACACACACACACACACACACACACACAAAGAAGAAGAAGAAGAAGAAGAAAGATTAGGCTGAAAGAATTAAATTATTTAATGTTTCGTTACACAAACAGGTGATTGCAGACATGCAATTAATTTTCACATTAGAATTTTATTGTTTTTGTAGACATGTGATCAGTTTTGGCAATAAAATGCTATCATTTACTAAAAAAAAAAAAAAAAAGGAGCGGAAGGAACGGTGAGTGTGTGTGTGTGGGGGGGGGGGGGGGGGGGGGGACAAGGATAGAGAGAGTTAGACAGTGAGTAGGGAAAAAAAAAAGGTAGAAGGAGGGAGAGATCAAAGATTAACATTTGAACAGATGAGGGTACAAAGAAAAATGAAAAGAAAACGTTGCTGCTGTTGACGACGACGACGACGACGATGATGATGATGATGATGACGACGACGATTACAATCGATAACAAGACGACGACGACGATGATGATGATGATGGTGATGATGACGATGATGACGATGGAGGGGGGAGGGGGGAACTGCAAAAGGAAAAGATTGAAATGTGGAAGAGAAAGACGACAATTGAGGAAGAATAATCTTTAAAAAAAAAAACAAAAATAAAAAAAAAATAATAATAATAATAATAAAAAAATAAAGAGAGAGAGAAAAAGAGAGAGAGAGAGAGAGAGAGAGAGAGAGAGAGAGAGAGAGAGAGAGACGAACGAAGATAAAGGAGAAAGAGAAGAAGGTGGAAGGAAGGGGGGGGGGGGGGGGGGAGAGGGATAGCAGAAGATAACGATGAGGACGGGAAAGAAGAAAAAAAAAAAGAGGAGAAGCAACAAAAAAAAAGAAAAAAAAAAAAAAAAGAAGAAAAACAGAAAATATGCGAACAAAGACGAAGAAGTAGAAGAAGGTGGAACACCCCAAGTGTGAAGGAGTCCCACAAAAAGACCCGCAGTCAGTGTTGTTCTCTCCTCAAAGGAACCATTTGTGTGTGTGTGTGTGGTGTAAAGGGACACCTGCTCTAGTGTTCTGACGTGTCTTCCCGCAAAGCCCGTCCACACTGCGGTACCTTTTTAACCGCTGTTATTCCTCTACCTGTTTCCCTTCAGCCTGGCCAACTTGCACCGGCCAAGAACCACCTCCACTTTTTTTAACTTCACCTTGGAAAATAT
>JADBJO010000389.1:525000-537500 GCA_016801955.1 Conus betulinus
GAGGGGTAGGGACAGGTTGGGTAGGAAAGGAGGGTAGGGACAGGTTGGGTAGGAAAGGAGGGTAGGGACAGGTTGGGTAGGAAAGGAGGGTAGGGACAGGTTGGGGGTAGGAAAGGAGGGTAGGGACAGGTTGGGTAGGAAGGAGGGTAGGGACAGGTTGGTTAGGAAAGGAGGGTAGGGACAGGTTGGGTAGGAAAGGAGGGTAGGGACAGGTTGGGTAGGAAAGAGGATAGGGACAGGTTGGGTAGGAAGAGAGGGTAGGGACAGGCTGGGCAGGAAAGGAGGGTAGGGACAGGTTGAGCAGGAAAGGAGGATAGGGACAGATTGGGCAGGAAAGGAGGATAGGAACAGATTGAGCCGGAAAAGGATGACAGGGACAGATTGAGCAGGGAAAAAGGGATAGGGACAATTGGGCAGGAAGGAAAAAGGGACAGATTAGCAGGATAGATTGAGACAGCAGGAAAGGAGGATAGGAACAGATTGAGCAGGAAAAGGAGGATAGGAAGGAAGATTGAGAGCAGGAAAGGATGATAGGGACAGATTGGACAGGAAAAAGAGGATAACGACATGTGGGACAGGAAAAGAGAGTAGAAACAAATTAAGCAGGAAAAAGGGGATAGGGACAGAGTTGAAAGAAAGGGGATGTGGAACAGATCGTCTTGTTTTTGTTGTTTGGGACGTGTCTGTCGGTTTTATTTTCATTGTCTGTCAGTCGTGTGTCGGGTTGATTTGATTGTCTGTCAGTTGTCTGTCGGTTGATTTGATTATCTCTCTGTCAGTCGTCTGTCGGTTGATTTGATTGTCTATCTGCCAGTCGTCTGTCGGTTGATTTGATTGTCTATCTGTCAGTCATAGGGTCGGTTGATTTAATTGTCTCTCTGTCAGTCGTCTGTCGGTTGATTTGACGTGTGTGTGTCAGTCGTCTGTCAGTTGATGTTGATTGTCTGATTTGATCTGTCAGTCTGTCAGTTGTCTGTCGGTTGATTTGATTGTGTCTGTCAGTCTCTGTCGGGTTTGATTTAATTGTCTATCGGTCCAGTCGTCTGTCGGTTGATTTGATTGTCTGTCTGTCAGTCGTCTGTCGGTTGATTTGAATGTCTATCTGTCAGTCGTCTGTTGGTTGATTTGATTGTCTGTCTGTTAGTTGTCTGCTGGTTGATTTGATTGCATATCTGTCGATCGTCTGTCAGGTTGATTTGATTGATTGTGTCTGTCAGTCGTCTGTCAGTTGATTTGACTGTCTATATGTCAGTCGTCTGTCGGTTGATTTGATTGTCTGTCTGTCAGTCGTCTGTCGGTTGATTTGATTGTCTATCTGTCAGTCGTCTGTCGGTTGATTTGATTGTCTGTCTGTCAGTCGTCGTCGATTGATTTGATTGTCTATCTATCTGTCAGTCGTCTGTTGATTTGATTTGATTGTCTGTCAGTCGTCTGCTGGTTGACTTGATTGTCTATCTGTCAGTCGTCTGTCGGTTGATTTGATTGTGTGTCAGTCGTCAGTCGGTTGATTTGACTGTATCTGTCAGTAGTCTGTCGGTTGATTTGATTATCTCTCTGTCAGTCGTCTGTCGGTTGATTTGATTGTCTATCTGTCAGTCGTCTGTCGGTTGATTTGATTGTGTGTCAGTCGTCTGTCGGTTGATTTGATTGTCTATCTGTCAGCGTCTGTCGGTTGATTTGATTGTGTGTCAGTCGTCTGTCGGTTGATTTGATTGTGTGTCAGTCGTCTGTCAGTTGATTTGATTGTCTATCTGTCAGTCGTCTGTCGGTTGATTTGATTGTCTCTCTGTCAGTCGTCTGTTGGTTGATTTGATTGTCTATCCGTCAGCAGGATTAGGGAAAAAAAAGTTCATACAGATTTTATTGAAAGTTGGTTGGAAGACAGAATGTGGCCCAAAGACGAATCCTTTACGTTTTAGTATGAATCCTTGATGCAAATGTGGGTTACAGGGGCGGGACCGGGATCTCCCCCCAAAGTTATATCACCAAATCGTTCCTGAAAACGAACATTGTGAACTTGTTGCTTATGAATTGATAAATGTCAATTAAGTCATACATTTTCATGGGCTACAAAAAATTCTAATGCTATAAACGTTGACATTTCACGTTGGCTACATCCCATTTCGAAGAAAGTACTTGGGAAGTAACTCATACAGTCCGTATCTACTGTCACTCAACCTAGCGGGAAAAAAAATCATTTTTGACCTGATTTGCTTATAGAAAGTTAAAAAGAAAAGCTTGCCTACCAACCCTGTATTTTTTTCTCCTATGTTACGGAGAAAGGGCAGTTCTTATTTGCCTTACGTAAGGTATGGATCTGAAGCAAAATGTCGATCCGGGATTTGTTCGACCTCAGTAGAGGTCTACACTCTCCAGAGTGCCGTTTTAGTTTCTGCGATGTCTTGCTCACGAGTTCTGTTGATGAGAGGGGAAGCAGGGTTTCTTTCATTGTACTCCCGCCGTCTTATAATATACGATGTTTGGAAATTTGCAAGGGAGGTAATCTATGTTAGAGCTCGCCTTCAGCAAGCGAGACCTCGCCGCTTTCGTGGGACGCATTTCGCCAGTGAGTGAAGCCCAAAGCAGTCTTGCCTCGCAGTCAGCTTAACAGTTCAATCCGAGAGAAAATGCCAAAAAAATGATGATGTCAAACGGCTGTCCCTGTAATGCAGACAGTCAATATCCCCATTGCGGGTGCTTCAAATCAAATATTTATATATTGCTTGACTCGTAAAGTAACAAAAAGAAAAGATAGCTCTATTTGCTATGGGAAGACAGAGTTATTTTCCCCCGCCCTCTTTTTTCCAGGAACATGTCTATTCAGTGCGGATGATTTCCTCTTGTCCCGTCATCCTCTGTGACTCTGTCTCTCTGGCCCCCCCCCCCCCCCACCCCCACACCACCCCCCCCCCCCCCCCCCCCCCCCCCCCCCCCCTCCCTCCACCTCCCCCGTCTTTACATTTACAAAAAAAAGTTTTTCCTTTATCTTTAATGTCGTTCACGGTTTTGATCGCCTTTGTGGTCCAGTGTCTTGTCTTTGTCCTTGGCCTTTGCAGTCCCCTGCTAACCCTCCCCTGTATCCTTCCACTTTTTACAGTTCATAGCATGCCAGTTGGTTTGTTTTCAATCCGGTAACTAGGCAGTGAGACTGTACACATTGTCCATGTTTGACACTCAGTCCATTCTGCACTAATAATGTGCCTGTAGGGTTTTTGTTTATCTATATTTACTTAATTCATTTTATTCTCGTTTTCGTATGATTTGAATCTCTCTCTCTCTCTCTCTCTCTCTCTCTCTCTCTCTCTGTCTCTCTCTCTCTCTCTCTCTCTTGATTTTGTAATGCTAATTTGCCCATAGGGTGTTTTGTTTACTTCAGTTTCATTTCATCCTTTTTCATAGCATTCAAATACCTTCGATACTTTCTCTTTTATTTGTAATTGATGTTCGGCCACTGGGGTTAAAACAAAATTACAGAGTATGTCTGGTGCCCCCGGCACAATCTGGTTTTATCATTTGATCTTACCATTGGTAGAAAATTTATCATGTAATAGACTTAATGTACATAATTCATAAATGTTGATATTGTGTTTATTCGTTTTATCCTTTGATCTTACCGTTGGCGGATTTATTGTCATGTTACAAACTTAATGTACATAATTCAGAAATGTTGATATATAGTGCTCATTATGTTTTTTTTTCTCCAGAACAGAGCTTTTTCCAAATGACATAACAGCCTTGAAAAGGTCGTGTGTGACTGACTGGACTATGGTGAAAATAGATATGAAAACTAAACTCATATTTCCCAACGCGAAGCTACACGCACGCAGTCTAAGGTCAGTCAGTCAACCGTTACTTGTCTCGCTGTCCCTGACTGACCAGTGGTCAAGGCTGTTGATAATACAACACCCGTGGCCTCCGATGACCGCTGCTTTTCTGCACGTCCTTCGGGACTTGTGTAAATAAAACAGGGCGGAGTTGAGGAGAAGGGTCGGAGAAGAAAGAGGGTGGGGTGGGTATGGGTGGGGAGAATGAGGGATGCGGGGGCGGAGGGAAATGGCTCTCTCCCTTCGACCCAAGGTCACCAGACTGACCTGGCCTGGCCTTCGGCCTTTGGTCTCTACCTTACCTTCCCCCCCCCCCCCCCCCCCCCCCCCCCCCCCAGTTCTCACCCCGTCACCTTCGGTTTGAATGCACACTTTTCTTCGTACTCCCTCAAGGTTTCTTTCTCCTTTTCCCTTTTTGTGTGTGTTTCCCCTTGTCCCCTCCTAGACCCCTTCTAACTTCCCTAAACACTTAAATTGAATTCTCTCTCTCTCTCTCTCTCTCTCTCTCTCTCTTTCATCCGTTTGCATATGATTGAATCTTCCGTCTAAGTTATCTACACCGTGAATTTTTGCCCACCTATGTTTAGAGGATAAAAGAATGCATATGCAAATAACAAAGCTTTGACTTCTCTCTCTCTCTCTCTCTCTCTCTCTCTCTCTCTCTCTGTCTGTCTCTCTGACCCCCCCCCCCCCCCGCCCTCTCTCTCTCTCTCTCTCTTTCTCATGTTTTTAAACCTTTTCTAAGCAAAATTGGGGTATCTGCAGCCCAAATAGCATTGCGTTCGTGTCAATTGAAAATTCACATTATTTTAATGAAAATAATGTAGCATAAATTATCCGGGACAACAAGAACATCTTATCTACTCTTCTTTGTTGTTAATGTCAGCATCTGTGATTTGCTCTGTTTCTGTGCCTCCTACTTAACGGGACAGAGAAGTACAGAGATAGAAAGACAAACAGAGAAGGAGACAGGCAGAAGACAGACAGATAGACAAACAGCGAGAGACAGACAGACAGACAGACAGCTAGCTAGCCATTCAGCCAGCCAGACAGACAGAGACAGACAGACAGAGAGGCAGACAAAAAGACAGAGACAGACAGAAAGAAAGACATAGACAGAGAAGCTCGAATTAAAAAAAAACAACAACAACTAAACAAAGCTCTAGCCTCAGTTTCAAAAATATAAAAATGAATTGAGAACTGTTGAGTGAACATTGTCAACACCCCTGCAGTACCGACAACATCCCTCAGAAACTTGCAAATGTTCGCTTCATAATCGAGAGCAATAACATGTGAAAGTTTTGTTGTTTTTTTTTAATTGTAGGAAATGTGATGTTTCCAGCTGTGGCTGCAAAAACGGATTCTCTCTCAAAAGGACGATGACAATGGATTCTCCTCCCCCACACCCACCCACCCTCACCCCACTCACCCGAAAAAGGACGATTGCCTTTCTGTGTATTTGCAGGAAGAAACGGTAGTGTTAAGATTTATGTATTTTTTTTACAGCTGTATTTGGAACTCACTGCTATTTTATCGAACGTAGTTTGCGGGCAGAATGAAAAAAAATTATGCAGCTGGGGTGGAGGGGGGGGGGGGGGGGGGGGAAGTGGGGGGGGGGGGGGGGTCAGCTTTAAAGATAATGCAAAGTTTGCAAGAACAGACTTCAAAACTACGCATTAAAATACCGCTCTCAACAGTGCTTCTGAGGGTGAGAATGTGAAACACCTGATCTGCGTCAGATCACAAAGGTCTATGGGCTGGTCCCTATTCTTGCATAAGGGTTTTTTTTGTGTTTGTTTATTTGTTTGTTCGTGTGTGTGTGTGTGTGTGTGTGTGTGTGTGTGTGTGTGTGTGTGTGTGTGTTTGAGAGAGAGAGAGAGAGAGAGAGAGAGAGAGAGAGAGAGAGAGAGAGAAACATTTGAATGAAAAAGAAAAAGACGTCTCCTGCCCAGTTCCTTCCTCCATTCAACTGCAGAAGAGTATCAGAAGATGGGTGTAAGGGGGGAGGGGAGGGGAGAGAAAAAAAAAAAAAAAAGAAATATTTGCACAGTTTTGTCGATAATCACATCGTAAATTGCAGAACGGAAAACTTTTTCCTCCACTCAATGACAGGATCGCGAGTTTCAACAAGTCTGTATGCCTGGTTGTGTCAATAAGAGTAACCGGCCTTTTAGACCACCAGTTGTGTTCACAGTCTTGCGCTTGGCGCGTGCTCATTATGAAATGGCTGAACCGAGGGGAAAGAGGGGCGAGAAGGTCGGGGGGTGGGAGGTGGGGGGGTTGGAAAGGAGGGGTCTGTGGAGGAGGGGGAAGGACGGTGGGTGCTGGTCAGCGCCCTCCAGACGAAGAGTGACCTCACTCCTGATCGGGTCATCTCTCTTGCTCCACACACCTGTCCCCCATCCCCCTTCCCCCCCCCCCCCCCCCCCCCCACTCCCACCCCCGCTTTCCTCCCGCTCTAAGACGCAGGATTCTTTGTGAAGCACACAACAACAGTGAAGTACCTTTTGATTCCATTGATGCTTCTCGTGAGCTGTTTCCTTCATACTGTGATGTCAGATTAAAAAAAAGAAACAAACAAACAAGCAAAACAAAGATAGAAAGAAAGAAAGAAGAAAAAGAAGTACACAAGAAGAATTTAAGGCAAAAGAATTAGAGGAGAAAAAAAAAACGAGGAACAGGAGCAGGAAGAAGACGACGACGAAGAATAGCTATAACAAGAAAAGGGAGGGGAAGAATGCGGGAAAAAAAGAAGAAGAAAAGGAAAAAAAAAAAAAAGAAGAAAAAAAGTGTATGTTTTTGATAGTTTTGGAGGAGTGAGAGAGAGAGAGAGAGAGAGGGGGGGGGGGGGGGATGGGGGAAGATGAAACGGTAGGGGAAGGAAGAACAAAAATAAGGTATGGATTACAGAAAAAAGGGAGTATTAGGGCAACTTTTCTAGAGTTCTCCAATAAATGAAAAACAAAAGTTCACGGTTGATTTGATTTAGTACTCGTTTTTTTCCCCCCACACTTCTTCCAGTTTATAAAGCTTCTGTATTTCGTTACATGGCAATAGATGTCTCCTTTCCTGCTCCTCATTTTTTCTAAACGTCCATTTCCTTCTCAATTTCTTACACACACACACACACACACACACACACACACACACACACACACACTTTTTTTTTTCTCCCCGTTTTTAAAAACTTTTTGATGATGTTAAAAAAAAAAATAAAGTTTTGCTGTTTTTGATGCTAGAGTCTAAAATCATCGACACGATGAAACGACTTTAAATAAAATAACACACACACACACACACACACACACACACACACACACACACACACACACATGTACACATACGTACACACACACACACACACACACACACACACACACACACACACACACACACACACACACACATCCTGGTTATTACTGGTTTGTCATCAAGGTATGTTCTTTCTCGCCCCTTCTTGATAAATTCATCTGCCCAGAGAGAGAGAGAGAGAGAGAGAGAGAGAGAGAGAGAGAGAGAGAGAGAGAGAGAGCTTCGTCTCAAATCTCAGTGCTGCGGAATCTATCGTTTCATTGTGTTGTGTCATGCTCTGGGGTACCAGAAAAGAGAAGTGTTGGCGAGGTTTGTCCATAATCACACTGCTAAATGCACAGCGGAAATCTCTCACCCGGCTCCATGACAGGATCGCAAGTTTCAACAACTCTGGACGCCTGCTTGTGCCAATAAGAGTAATCGTCCTTTAACCAGTTGTGTCCACAGTCTCGTGCTTGGCGCGTGCTCATTAAGGGAGGAGGGTGAGGGGAGAGAATAAGAGGGGGAGGGAGGTGTTGGTCAACGCTCTCCGGGCCCGTGTGACCTCACCCTGATCAGGTCATCTTCCCGTCCGCACCTGTCTGTCCATCCACTTCTCGCCTCTTCCCTCCCCAACCCCTTCCCTTTCTTCCCCTATCCCACGTGCAGGATTCCCTTGTGAAGTGATAGAAAGAAAAAAGATAAAGAAACTTTTTTATTTCTTTTCTACACTTGAAAAAATTTTATTTTGAATGTAGAAGTTTTACACGTAATGCATTAAAAAGTCAGATGTAAAAGAGAACAAACGGAAAGTGAGAAAAAGAGGAGGGGAATGAGAAGGAAAAGAAATATTTAGCAGCAGTAAGAACAAACACACTAGTATGTTATTACATCTACATTCAAAAGATGCTTGACGACGAAGACGAACAACTAAAATCAAGAACAATAACGATGTTGTTGACGACAGGAGTGACTAGAGTTATTGTTCTCCAGAAAAGAAGAAGAACAACAAATTTCGTTCTTGAGGTGACATTTATCCCGTACAGATGATTAAAAAAAATCTTTCTATTTGATTGTCTTTCACACTTTTGTAAATGCCGCATACTTTTTTTAGCCTTAAATAGTCTGATGGTGGGTATTTTTTGGTAATTGCGTAGTTTCATCCTGCAAAAGAGGAGAAAAATCTGGGTTCAAATTGATAGTAAAGCATGAAAATACTTTGGAGAGATCATTTTTGCGTAAAAAAGACTCTATGGTTTGTTAATTATGGCTTAAATCTTATACATAAGATACGATAGCTCGTGATATAAAGTCGTGTCCCCAGATTACATAGCTGATCATACACCAAGTCGTCTCCTTAAGCTAAAATGAAGCGTTGAACTCTGTGATAAGTAACTTCAGGTGTTATGGAAGTCGATGTCTGTAGCCCTATTCCAAATTCTCTGAACGAACCTGTACATTCGTATCCATATATTCTGCTGACTGTTTTCGGTTTTCGTTTGTTTCTTTTGTTTACCTTTTGCTACTTTTATGTGAAACAGCTATAAGTCTCCAGGGTGTGTCAAAATAGTCTGTAGGAAGCGTCAGATGTTCTGTCAAAATAGTTTGTAGAAAGTGTCAGTTGTTCTGGATACACAATTTCCCAGTATGGACAGGCAGATTATGCTGCACAAGCTAAGATTCATACATACCCTGGTCATCTCTGCCCTTCCGTACAGATGCGAGTCATGGATTCTCACAGCTAATTTGCTAAGAATCCAAGCCCTCGAGGTGAAATGATTTCAGAAAATCGTGGGTATTTTGTTTCAAAGACAGCATCACAAAGAAAGATGTTAAAAAAGCGTGTAAAAAACAGCAATCAGACAGCATGGGGACCTCCTGTCCATTGTCAAAAAGCAGAAAGATGGAAAGGTAGGACCATGTGACGAGATGTACTGAACTCTGGAAGATCATCACGCAATGCCCTGTACCAGGAGGAAGGAGACGTGGCGGACAGAGGAAAAGATGGTAGAACGTCACGGGGGAATAGACAGACCTGACTGTCCAAGCACACTGAGGGTAGCCAAGGTCTGGGTGAGATGGAGGAAGCTCGTCTATCGGTCATCAGTGGTGTCCCTACAGCCTAATACCGGCCATGGAGTTAAGTAATCGCTTAGGCAAAATTACGATCATAGTTTTCATGAACGATAGTTGGAACCGGTGGTAGAGTGCGGAGGTTACTTAGTTATCAAGTTATGAAGAGGTGATACAGACTGGCTGTTGTAAACTCAGATCAGCATCTCGGAATTTGTTTTGCCTCAATGCAAAATTACTTATGGTGATTTGATTTCATGAACTAATAAAAAAACAAAGCCTGTCAAGATTAAGCACACAAGCACACATACACAAAAAGAGAGGAAAGTTACCTGTCCTGAAGAGAACATCTCTAGCCTTCATTTGGGAAGATTTAAAACCAAGCAAAAAATGTCCGGTTTATGAATATTAGGAAGAAGCACAAGATGCTTTTTAGTTCTGAATTATGTTGTAATCTTGTATTTAGAAGGGGTTAAAATCCTTTTAAAGATTTATTATGCTCTGTAAAGGTGTTAAGTTGTACATGGCATAAGGTTTAAGCATTCTAGCCGATTCGCTGAAGACCATTTTCCAAGACATCTGAGACATTTACAAAGTTTTTGAATGATTTTGTTTCCAGCTGATTTTATGGCACGTTGATTCGACGAAGGCTTTCTTTATTTTCATTTTGTTTATTTATTTACCTATATATCTATTTGTCTTTTCATTATTTCTTCATTTATGTTTATTCATTTTTGTCTGAGAAATGATTTTACGTGAATGTTTTTTAAACGTTCATGAAATGTATAGGTTTGTTTTCAGACATAATGTCAGCCCTGAGTCTGGCCTCAGAGGTCGACCGGACTGTAAACAATAGGCTTTAATTGCACAGTTTTCCCTGCTAGCATGATTGTCCCTCTCCCTGCTGATCTGTCACATTCCTCAAGGCAAGGCTTCAGTCTCCTGGAAACGCATGACCTTTACGAGATTGAACTTTCACCCCACCCCCCCCCCCACACTTCCCACATCCACCCCCTTTTCAAAAGTTCGCCCACCCCACCTTTTCAAAAGTCCCCCCCCTCCTCCTCTCTATCTGTCCAGTCTCCCCCGTTCGTCCCTGATCACTAGTTCTTAACTTCAGTTCAACACCTTTCCCTGAGTTTAAATCCACCCCGTCCACCTTTACTCAAAGTCCACTCTTGGCTCTCCGGTGACTTGGGACCAGCAAAAATACTGCCTGTGCTGGTGACCACTGCCACCCCGGTCCTCCTTCTCCTCCTCCTCCACCACCACCACCATCACCATCATCACCAACGCCCAGCGGTATAGCCCCCTACCACACCGCCTCTTTTTCCCATACCACAACCCCTGACCCCTCCCCTCCCCCTCCCCTCAGCCTTCGCTCTACCCACCTCCCTCCTCTCACCCACTCCTTCCATAGTCACCGCCCTTCTCCCTCCCCCCTGTCTGTTCAAAGCCATTCAGCACGTCGCAACGAATGCAGCACCTGTAAACTGGACCAGCGAATGAACAGTCAGGAAGAGGGCAGCAGCAGCAGTAGTAGTAGTAGCAGCAGCAGCAGCAGCAGCAGAATCCAGACATAAAGTTGGCGGACAATATTCCATTAGTCTCCCTTGATTTTCGCTCCCCCCCCCGCCCCCTCCTTCCCTCCCTCCCCTTTCTTCTTCCCTCGTGCCCCCCCACCCCCTCCCCTCCTTTCCCCCACATCTTGGATCTGCTTCTCCGATTTCCCCCCCCCCCCCCCAACAAGCACAGATGGCAAAACACTAGGCTGCACAGTTAAATGTTCTGGAGTGTTTCGGCCAGGGGTTTTAGTCAGCGGCGGGACCCTTTCCGGCGAGGTCCCTACGTGGTGATAAATGAGAGGGAAGGGAAACTACGTGTTTGCTTCGTTTCACGTGCACGATGCGCTGTCACTGAATACCGATGAAGATGGATCGCAGGAGGAAGAAGCCGCTTAGCTGAGGTAGTCATCATAAATGGATATGTGTCCGAATGCTGAGACAGGGGGGAGGGAGGAGTGGAGGATGGATGGGTGAGGCAAAGGGGGGAGGGGGAGAGGAGGAGGAGGAGGTGGTGTGTGGGGGGGGGGGGGGGGGGGGGGGCGGGTTGAAAGGCGCTGCTGCCTTGTCGCCTTTCTTGTCAGACCCGTGCTAAATGAATGGGATATTGCTGTCGTGGATTGGTTCTGGGAGGGTCCTGAAAAGAAAGGAAGGAGATGAAATGAAAGGTTTTCTCTTCTTTTTCATTTTTTTCTTTCCATTTTTTTTTTTTCTAAGATTTATTTCTGCCACTTACAGAGGTCGAAGCACAAAGATCAGATTTCATGTTTTTATTTTTCTTATTACAAGATCTATGCATTTGCATGTGTCAGAAACTTATGCCCCTCCCCCCTCTCTCTCTGCCTCCTCCTCCTCTCTCTCTCTCTCTCTCTCTCTCTCTCTCTCTCTCTCTCTCTCTCTCTCTCTCTCTCTCTCTCTCTCTCTCTCTCTCTTCCCTTGGGCAAACTACACGCTAATACTGGAAAAGCATTGAGCGTATTTTTACTACAAACTTTGTATGGGTGAGGATGAATGAGAGAGAGCGGCAGACAGCAGACAGGGAAAGGACAGGGACAAGACAGAGACAGAGAGAGAAAAAATACTGACAGAGACAGACAGAGAGATATATACAAAGAAAACACAAACAGCTATTAAAGAGTGGCTGAGGAGGCAACAACGGTCATGCTGAGTTAAAACAGTAAACACTCGCTCAACAATTACATAGATTACAACAACGAATAATTTTGAATGTTAAGTTGTACAGCTTGTTTTATAAGTATACGAACTAATAGCAAAGGAAAGAGTGACATGAAGGCAATAATGTATTTTATGACAGATACATGACCGAAGAACTAAAACCTTTTGAAGCTACATACTTGCCAGCAATGATTTTTTTTCTCAAGACATTATAATTTCTATTTTGTTTGCGTGATTCCAAATACACGAATGTAACAAATCTCTTTCTTTCTGTCCCTCTCTTCCTGTTTTCTCCCTTCCTTTCCATCTTTCTTTACTCTCCCCTCTTCCATTCTTCCTAACTCCTTTTATGTCCCCTTCTTTTTTTTTGGAAGGCTGCGACGGGCGGCGGCGGCGATGGTGGTGGTGGTTGTGGTGGTGGTGGGGAGGATGGCGAGTAAAGACATCCTTGTGGCAGGAAGGTTCACAAAAAAGGAGTCATGCTTCACGGCATGTCAGAAAAAAAATCCATGTATTTGACCGTATCATGACAAAGCAAACGCTAGAGTTCAAAATAACTCCCCCCCCCCCCCCC
>JADBJO010000389.1:552500-557500 GCA_016801955.1 Conus betulinus
GTCCTAGGATAGTAGACAGGTATAAAACAATAGGAGATATGCATCAAGCAGGAATGGATAGGTGTCATACAATTTGTAAAAAACAGGTGGCATAAAAATCGTTGTAACAGTAGGCGTCATACAAATTGTAGCAATATACAATAATGGATAGTTGTCATACAACAGTAGATCGGTGTGAATAAATGTCATATAACAGAGGGTAGAAGTGTTACATAATAGTGGATAGGTGTCATACAACAGTGAGCAAGTGTCATATAGTTATGATAGTGGGTGAGTGTAAACAGTAGTGAATACATTTCATACAGTAGTAGATAGGTGTCATACAATAATGGATAGATGTCATACAATCGTGGGAAAATGTCACACAATGGTGGGTAGGTTTCATGCAATAGTGGGTAGGTGTTTTATAATAGTGGACAAGTGTCATATAACAGTGGATAGGCGTAAAACATTAGTGAACAGGTGTCATACAATTGTAGTTGAGTGTCATGAAACAGTGGGCATGTGTCACAATAATGGACAGGTGTCATACAAAAGTGGGAGGATGTCACAAGTGTCATACAAGAGTAGACAGGTGTCATATGTAATACTAGACAAGGTGTCCTACTATGGTAGACAGGTCTCGTATAACAGTGGATGGGTGTCATGCAACTGTGGATAAATGTCAAAAAATAGTTGGTAGGTGTCATACAGTAAAGGATCAATGTCAAACGACAGTGGATATGTACCATACAGCAGTGTACGTGAGTTACACAATAGTGGCTGGACGACATACAATAATGGACAGTGTCAGTCGAACAATACTGTGTAGACTTTATACAATGGTAGGCAGGTCTCATACAATAATTGGTAGCTGGTCGTCCAACGTTTTTTTTTTTTTTTTTTTAAGTCGTCTCGCTGAAGTACTTAGAGTAAATGTAAATAACTGAATGAATGCCATCCCCTTAAGTATCACTCAGATATTCGATCGATCCATTCCAAACAAATTCTCCTGTTGTGCTACTATCGCTTCATCTGATTCATACAGCTGTCCATTAATGAGTAAGGACTCGAACAAACAGAGCCTAAGACAGGAGGTTGATGCATTGATCAATCAAATTTTCATTACAAATTATTTGCTCTCAAATGGCAGTCTTTTCGCTTTCTCTGCTAATGATGCATGCAGCACATTTGACTAGTCTAATTATTCACGAAGTAATAGTTGCTAATACAACCCGATGAAATTTAATAGATTCAATCAAACTCGACACAGACGTAATAAATTCTAATAAATTCTGAACTGCTCGTGACTTCAGTTCCGCTTGGCAAGAGAAGGAGAGGGGCTGAATTACCACACACACACACACCACTCCCTGCATTGATCTCAAGCTGAAAGGACAAGCCCACAGCTGCAATAACTCTGTTCTGGGAAGCCCCCCGGAAACTGATCGGCCTGGCATGCGCACTGGGGCCGGGGTGCCCGGTGGAGAGTGGCCATCTCCCAAGGTGCACTGACAGCCCGGCCCTCTCGGGTTTCCCACCTGCGACAAGTAAATTCGCTGCCTGGGAGACTGCCACGTCAGTCTCTGTCACTTTTCCACCCTCTCCCCACCGCTGGGAACCTCGGCGGACGACACACGATCGCACGGCTTGCTCGTGCTCCGCGCGTGCCATGTGGAGGTGCGCGCGCAGCAGGAACTTCCGACCGCATGGCCGCCGACACGCGTCCGGGGGCCCCGAGTGGAAGTCAGTTGGCAGTCCCGCGGGAACACAAAGCCTGTCAACTGGTCCGGGGGAAAATTGGTGCTTGTCTGGGGGGGCCGGGGATGTCGAGTGCTACCCCCGGCGTGGTAAGCTAGACAGACAGGGCCAATCGTCGCCCGAACTAGGCAAATATGTTACCCATAATTTGTCCACACTTGTGGCCGATGGTTGATGTCTCCTCTGGCCCTTTCTGAACGTGCTGAAAGGTTCAGGACGTCCTGATCGTTGACCTGCCGGTGGTTAGTAGAGTCATCAGGTGACCTGCCTGACAGCGACTGTGCTGGTGATTTATTTCTGCCAAGTGTCAACTTTAATGATTCGGTTGCTTACAGGGTTTGCTTAGTCATAAGGGGGTATCAGACTCAGTCGGGGGAATTACGATGTCGGTGACACCAACCCTTGGTGTGCAAGTCCTGAACTATCTAATGATGTGTTGAGAAACACTGACAGACATCGACTGTCAGTCTTCAGACGAACGTATCTGTAGGATTTTGCTTTGTTTGCTTGAAAAATTCAACAGTGGCTACATAATGTGGAGCGTGTTTAGTGAAACAAGCATTCAAAAAATAACGAGTAATGTGTTGTGATCTTTTGCAACACCCTTCCTCCTGCTCAGCTATCCACCTCGCACTTCCACTGCAATAAACAGAGAGGGTCCCAGCCAACGAGATCCCACATTTTGATCACAAAGAGAAAGTATAATTCAATTTGTGACAAATTTTGGCAATGAAATAGAAAGTGGTAAATAAATTTACAAAGCGTCAATGGAATTATGAATTTTTGTTATCAGCACAGTTTATATCAATGCAAATTAAACGAACTGTCTCAGTGGACTCAAATTCACCATAATGCGATGGAAAATTGGTGTAAGGTTCTTGATGCTCAGCAAAAACTAATGCTGAATGGACATTATCATGAATGTGTAGTTTGGTTATCACGATCATTCCGTTTTACTTATTGAGAAGAACTAAACTACCACCTTGCTGTCATCATCCGACCTCATCTTAATGCGAAGTAAACAACATGCTTAGCATCATATTTTCATTTCCAATTTAAACAGTTCGTCGTAAAATCTTTTTCAGAACAAGCACTTAGGAGCTGAAGACATTCGTTTCACAGGCACCATCTTACTCGTCTGAGGCCATATAAGCCATCTGATATTTCCGGGCAGTCACAGACTAGGATCGCCAAGGGGAAGTGGCTCCAGGAGTTCTGGAACTAACACCACTTCCTGGCACAGTTACGGAAAGGAACCTGTCTTTGAAAAAAAAAAAAAAAAAGAAAACAGAAAGCACCTTCAGAATTACATATCGAGGTAATCTTAAAACATCCATATAGAAAACGCCACCAGCAAATGCAGACACTGTGCGTGGATTTGGCATTACGTAGTACACTGCCATCCTCTTACTATGCTCCCCAACCCTCCCTCCCGTCCCCGCCCCACCCACCTACCTATCTTTGTCGCCCACCGTGTACCACCACTCTTGCTCGATTTTTTTTTTTTTCATTTCTTCTTCTTTTTTTTTTTTTTTTTTTGGGGGGGGGAGGAGGGGGAGGAGGGAGAAGGGGAGAAGGCGAGTAAACTTGATCTGATAAACGAGAATAGCCCCCCCCCCCACCCCCAGCCTCCTTCCTCCACATCCTCCATTCCGCACGGCAGCTTTTTGGCGATTTTATTGGGAGGGGCCGCATTGTATAACGGTCAGAGCGTTTGCCTATGGAGCTGACAGTCGGGAGTTTTAACCACCCGTAACATCGAATTTTCACGTGTTTTTGAAAACATCCCTGTCCACCCAAAGTAAATGTATTCCTGACTCAGGTCAAGGAAGGTTCAGGCGGTGAAGGAAGATGGATGGGCTCCGCCTTCCATCATGCTGTGCCCCAGACGCGACGAAGCACTAACAGTTTACTGTCTTAGCTATCAGCCTTTGAGATTTACATTCCTCCTGCCCACCCGCCACTTTTTCCCCCTTTTCCTGTCCCCCCTCCTCCTTTCTCTCCCTGTCCACTTCCCCTCTGTCTCAACAATGTTTTTTTTTTGTTTGTTTGTTTTTTTTGGCGAATGTACTTTATTTACTAAACGAGTTCTAATCCCCCCCCCCCCCCCCCCCCCCACACACACACACAGACACACACACATCTAGCCCCCACCCGCACTCTGCCCTTTCGCTCTGTTAAATTTTTGGCGTGTGTAGTTATTTCACTAAACGAGAAGTCGTGCTCCCCGCTCCCACACCCCCACCCCCTTTGTAACCCCCTCCTCCCCCCCACAGACAGACAGACAGACACACACACACACACACACACACACACACACACACACACACACACACACACACACACACACACACACACTCCTCCTCCATGCCATTTCAACTCCTGTTTATGCATTGTAGACTTCTAACAGGAAAGAAGGAAACTGCCCTCACCCACCCAACCTACTCACACCCTCTTTCCCTTCCACCTCCCCGTCCTGAACGAAGTCACGTGCTGTTGTGTAACTCAAGACACGAGAAAACGATGTGCTCGATTGCCTGCCTTTAAAGTCACAAAGACAAGGAACTTTAGTTGCCTTCTTTCCCACCCTCTTCCGCTAAAGTCACAGAACACCAGTTGTCCTATCTTCTTCGCTTTAGACTACGTACCAAAAAAAAAAAAAAAAAAAAAAAAAAGGGGGGGGGGGGGAGTGGGGAGTGGACAAAGACGCAATGAAAAACGAGTTAATTATGGACTATTACGCTGGCCCTAAACAAGCAAACTGTGTCTCTACTTTCTGTCGGCCAACAAAACTGACTATGACTGACTAGTTCGACAGAATAAGTTCGCTCACATTTCCTAGACGTCATCAACAGGGCGCCACGATTCGTCTTCGGGATAACAGCGGACGGTCGTCAATCGACACTAACTGTGGATGAGATATACGGAGAGAGAAATAAAGATAGTAGGAGTGAGCTCCGAAAGGTGCTGTTCGGAACATAGTGAGGGTGACAGGGATGACGAGGGGGGCGGGGAAGGGGTGGGGATGGGAGGGAGGAGGGGGGAAGAGGGGAGAGCGCTGCAAAGCGTGTGTAACGGTACCAGAAAATTGCCGACAAACGCCTCCGCTATAATCACCGTCACTGTCAATTGGCGATCCTGTCAAGCCCAAGGAAACACGAGAGAAGGCATCATCCGTCCTCGTCACTCCTGGACTCCCTCCCCCCTTTCGCTGCCCGCCTGGAAGAGGTTTATCGGGAGAATCAGCCAGCCAGTCTTCC
>JADBJO010000389.1:567500-570000 GCA_016801955.1 Conus betulinus
CTGAGTCCTCCAGCATGCTTTGAAGTCTGATCTTCCCTGCTTTGTATTCCTCCAGGATGGATTTCAGTGGTAGTTTCCGCTTTGCTTGGCGACAGTACAGCGCTATGTCAGTCAGACAGGGTGGGACACCAAGCCATTTCCCTGTGAACTTGTTGATTTTGGCTTCCATTGCCTCCGCTATGCTGGTGCAGATGTCATATATCATCAGAGGCCATAGGAGCTTTGGTATCAGCATGAACTGCAGACACCAGACCTTGTATTAGCCACGGAGCCCACACTGGTCAGTGGTCTCCAGCCCTTCTTCCGACGTCTGTTCGGTTTCTTTTGCTCTTTGTGTGTCTTTCAGCGTATCATCATATCATCTTCCAAGGCTCCTGACTGGCTCTTCTTCTGCGACTGTTGGAATGGCCTGGTTGGCAACGCTGAAGACCATTGATTCGGGCCACTTTTTCCTTTCCTCACTGAGAGACTCCGTGATTTCTTTGGCTTGAAACTCATCATTCTGGATGAGGCAACTATGTCGTCCAGCCTCTCCAGCACATGACGTGTCTCGTATTCTCTGGATAAAATCACTGTGGTGTCATCCATGAAGGCCTTGAGAGGGGGCATCTTGTATCCATCGCCAAGGTCTGTTTGTCTTGCATTGCTTGATGCTGCTTTCAAGATGACTTCCATTGCCAACACGAACAGTATTGGGGAAATTGCACAGCCCATTGCAATGCCCACATCCAAGTTGATCCAATCTGTTGTGTACTCCTTGGTAGAGAACCGCATTGAGAAGCCATTGAAGTACTTCTTGAGCATGTCGCTGATGTCCTTTAGCACATCGTACATCTCAAGAGCCACTGTATCATCTCATGGGGTACAGATCCATATGCGTTTGCCAGATCAAGCCACACTGCGTCCAGGTCTCTCTTTTCTGTTTTCGCTCTTTGGATTGCGTCCCAGATCATTGTGGCGTGTTCTACACAGCCAGCCACGCCTGGGATGCCACTATCTGGACTGACACATCCAAGTACTTGTATGCCATGAGGTACTTGGTCAGCCCTGCTGCCATGACAGAGAAGATTTTCCCTTCGACGTTCAGTAGTGATATTGGCCTGAACTGGCTATGTCATTGAGTTTTGCTCTTTAGGGATGTACACACCATCTGCCGTCATCCACTGGCCGCTGATCTTCTGGTTTCTCCAAGCTGATCGCAGCAGCCTATGAAGCCACTCCAGCACCTTGGGACATTTCTTGTACAGCTGGTAAGGTATTCCGTTTGGCTCTGGTGATGATTTGGCTCTGGCTTTGTCGACCACCTTCTTGATTTCTGCCAACGTTGGTGGCTTATCATTGAACTGTTTCCTCAGGGTTGGTTGGCCATACCATACCTTGAATGTCGAGTCGTGCTTTGCTCTGTGAGTCAGAGTATGTTTTCCTCAGATGCTGCTCAAGAACTCCTATAGATAGATGGATAGAAAGAAGAAACGAACAAGGAACAGGAAAAAAGAAACAAGTAATAGACAGGAAGAAGAAACGAGCAACGGACAGTAAGACTAAACTAAAAAAAAAATGGATAGGAAGAAGAAACGAACAATGGATGGGTAAAAAAAAAAAGCGAGCAATGAATAGAAAAAAAGAAACGAGCAATGAAAAAAAAGAAACGAACAATGGATAGGAAGAAGAAACGAACAATGGACAGGAAAAAAAGAAACGAACAATGGATAGGAAGAAGAAACGAACAATGGATAGGAAGAGGAACGAACAATGGATAGGAAAAAGAAACGAACAATGGACGGGGAAAAAAAAAACAATGCAAAAAAAAAACAATGCTATACAGGAAGGGCAAGTGAACAATGGACAGGTCGGAAAGAAACAATGGAGAGGAAGAAGAAACGATCAATAAGATAGGAAGCTGAAACGAACGACGATGAACAAAAAAAAAAAAAAAAAAAAAAAAACGAACAGTAGACAGGAAGAAGAAAAGGAAGCGAACAACAGACTGGAAGAATGAACGATAGACAAAAAGAACAAATTAAAACAAAAGACAGTAACAGCAAAAGACACAAAAACCAACTAACATTGGATAGCAAGAAAAGACGAACAATGAACACAAAGAACAAAGAAACGAAGTGTCGAAAGAGCAAACAATACACTTGATAGAAAGAACGAATGAACAACACAGAAAAGAAACGAAGAGGAAAAAAAAAAAAGAGAGAGAGAGAGAGAGAGAGAGAGAGAGAGAGAGAGAGAGAGAGAGAGAGAGAGAGAGAGAGAGAGAGAGAGAGAGAGAGAGAGAGAGAGAGTAAAGAAAAAAAGATTATCATCTGAGATCGTAAAGCTCATATCCTGCATTATACTTACACAGTTTTCTCAATTCGAAACGGAAGTCAGCGTATTTTTTGTGTCTCCTGTTTGTTTTGCTTTGCATATTTTACACGCATAAGTACTTCGTACACAAATTGACCGTGGTTTGTGTGTGTGTGTGTGTGTGTGTGTGTGTGTGTGTGTGTGT
>JADBJO010000389.1:582500-585000 GCA_016801955.1 Conus betulinus
AAGACAGGCTTCACCTGTCTGGAGATATTGTGCCTTATTGTGCCAGCAGTCGCGTGCCGACCTTCAAAATTACCACAGCAGGCTAATTTGGCCCACGTTTTCCGGGCAGCCGCCCATAGAAGCTTATTTACAATTCATGGCGGGAAGGGGGTGATCCCAATCAGCCCCGTTAGAGCCGGGGGGACTGGTAACGGCACCACGTGCTCGACCTGCCACGCCAGGCTCCCTCCCCCCCCCCCTACCCCGCCCCCCCCCTCCCCCCCCCCCCCTTGCTCTTTGGCTTCCACCAACCAGCACATGCACAACACCTCAACCACCACTACCACCACCAGCACCCCATCCCCACCTCTACCCTTTCTGTGTCTCTCAAAGAGCCGCTTGGTCTCGCTCTCTCTCTCTCTCTCTCGTTCTCCCCCCTTTTTTTTCTCTTGCCACGTCCCACCCCCACCCACATCCACATCCCCTACCACCTTCCAGGAGGTGATTCTGAAGTGCCCACCCTCCTCCCCTCCCCTCCCCCTCACTCTCACTCTCTCTCTCTCTCTCTCTCCCCCTGCTGTTGTGAGCTGTTTGTTTTCTAGAATTGGAGGTCCTTGCATCTGCCCTGGCGGTTTCTCAAATGGCACCTCTTGCATCTCCTTTTCCACACGTACCCTCTCCCCCCCCCACCCCCTCCCTCCCTCCCTCTTCCCCCCCCCCCCCACCCCCACCCCCACCCCCGACTCGTGCTGGGCAACAACAAAGAAGGGGATGAAAGGAAACTGAGAAAAACCTGCACAGGATGTGGTGGTGGTGGTGGTGGTGGTGGTGGTGGTGGAACCGTCAGAAGCGAAGCAAGGGGTGGGGTGGGGTGGGAGTGGAGGAAGGGGGTGTGCCTGTGATCCTGTATGAGAAAAGTGTGTCTCGGGGGTTTTGGGGGGAGTGGGGGAGAGGAAGGAGAGGGGCTGCAGACAAAGTGAGAGATGCAAAGGGGAAGGAGGAGGAGGAGGAGGAGGAGGGGGAGAGGGAAAGAGGACAAGAGCGGGGGGGGGGGAGGGGAGATATTGCACAAAGTAGCAATATCAGGCTTGTCCATGAGGCTGCCTCCAGTGGGTGACTTTCATCACCACCATATGCCCAGCCTTGACTAGGCCCCCCCCCCCCCCCCCCCCCCCCCCCCCCCCCCCCCCCCTCCCTCCCTGTCTTTCCTCATCGTAATTGAAATTAACTGCGCTTCGCTGGAGATGCACACAGAACCCCCTTGCCTTGTCCAAGAACAGAGAGAGAGAGAGAGAGAGAGAGAGAGAGAGAGAGAGAGAGAGAGAGAGAGAGAGAGAGAGAGAGAGAGAGAGATTCAGATTCAGATGTTTTATTCATATACGGTCCTTGCCCCTTATGAATGGCTACAAGAAAATAAAACAGCAACAAAAACAAAAATACAAAATACAGAGTGCGTCTGAGCATACAGTAATCTATTTTTCATGGTATTGTAGGTATTCTGAGACGTTTCAGTGATTTGATATCGAAACTAACTGGAGAAACGCGGAACAGCTCTGGTGAAAGTTGACACCACTGACAAACACAATGAAGTGAAAGCTGGCAAAAACACACACACACACACACACATACACACACGCGCGCGCGCGCGCGCGCGCGCGCGCGCGCGCGCGTGCACGCACACACACATATGCACAAAGACATGCACACACACACACACACACACACACACACACACACACACACACACACACACACACACACACATACACACACACACACGCACACGCGCGCGCGTGCGCACACACGCACCCACGCACACACACACACACACACACACACACACACACACACACACGCATACACACACACACACACACACACACACACACACACACATACACACACACACCACACACACACACACACACGCACGCACGCACGCACACACACACACACACACACATGCATGAGAGAGAGAGAGAGAGAGAGAGAGAGAGAGAGAGAGAGAGAGATTACTTTCCCTTACCTGCTCACCTGCAGAAGCATCTCTGATATTCCTGGGTTTTTCCTTCGTTTCCTTTGTTGTCTCCCCTACATTCGCACCAGTTGCTTACCCCACCCCAAGAAAACGTAGAAAACTTGGCAAAGATGACGACAAATGAGTCGAATGACAGTGATGCTGACGATGATCACAATAGCAGACTCCCTGTCTCTCTTTCTACGAGGTGACAGCCCTAATATGACCCTTGCGGTCGGCTGGGCTACAAGCAACATTACGCACGTACACAGAGAGAGAGAGAGAGAGAGAGAGAGAGAGAGAGAGAGAGAGAGAGAGAGAAGCAGGCAGGCAGCAGACAGGCAGACAGACAGATAGACAGACAGATAGACAGATAGACAGACAGACAGATAGACAATGTACAGGCTTTATACAAAAAAACGAACGGATTCACACACAGGAAAACAAACATACATCATCTGCACCAAGTGTTTTATCGCGAGTGCAATAAACGCTCTAAACGAG
>JADBJO010000389.1:600000-627500 GCA_016801955.1 Conus betulinus
AAAAAAAACAAAAACAAACGAATACAGTATTGTTGACCATACGATGAGTCAATGACAGAGCGTGTGCTCACGAAATTGTATACAAAGTATGTGACTGTGCTCATGCTAGCGTTCAAAATGTGCTTACACCTACGTGCGTTCTATACATACAAACATTCTAAAATCATAATGCATGCATGCGTGTCTACGAAAAGGCGCGTTACTCACACACAGTCATTCACTGCGGAAACCAGTTCATATGTCATGTCTGCACTAAACACCGCCCTTTACAAAGTCCACTACTTTCCCTAAGGCCTCATGTTGCAGCCATCCACTATGAACACCGGTTCATACGTCATCACCCCACCATAGATATCACTCTATGCAGCCCACTGTTTTCCCTAGGCTCTCACTGCACAGTCATCCACTGTGAAAACACACGTATATTTTACATAAGATATCACACTACGCAATTATCTCCTGTGGATACCATTTCACTTGTCACTACTCCATTATCTGTTCGTCTATCTATGTCTATCTATCTACCTATCTATCTATGTCTCGCTGTGTCTGTCTGTCTGTCTGTCTCTCAATATATATATATATATATATATATATATATATATATATACATATATATATATATATATATATGTATGTGTGTATATATAATATATATATATATATATGTGTGTGTGTGTGTGTGTGTGTGTGTGTGTGTGTGTACATATATTACTCTGTAGATACCCTTACTTGATCCCAGATCCCTCTGACCAATCATGCTCTGTGAATACCATCTCACACGTCACCACTCCACCACAGACGCCACTCTGCAAATCCTTACTTTTGCCAAGATGTCACTTCATCGTCACCCTAGAGACACCACTTTACACGTCACAAACTCTACTGCATACGTCACTCTTTAACTACCACTAATTCACCTAAGATCGCTTCAGCATCATCCACTGTGGATACTACTTCATACGTCACAACCCCATTGAATACATAACTCTATGAACACAGGCAATGTACGTAATATCTTACTTCAACGTCACCCCTTGTGGATACCACTTCATATGTCATCACTCATGCATACGTCACTCTTTAGCGACTTCTGCTCCGCCTACGAACTCACTTGATACATCACCACAAACATCACTTTGTGAACCATTTTACCGGAAATCTCACTATTACAAGTGCCTTTCTGGCTCAGTGGTCAGGTACTATGTTTGCAGTCACTGTGTCAGATGTTGTGAGGCCAAACCCTGCTGGAATCCAACATAAACGTGGTTGTTTTTATAAACTCATATTGACATTTTGTATTTTGGTGATATTACTATCGTATTAGAGTGTCCGTCTGTCTGTCTGTCTCTCTGTCTGTCTGTTCCACCTGTCACCTCTCGCTTTCTCTTTCTTCTCTCTCTCTCTCTCTCTCTCTCTCTCTCTCTCTCTCTCTCTCTCTCTCTCTCTCTCTCCTGCAGTTTAAGAGGAAAAGAAAGCTGTTCCTCCTGTCCTTCCACTCTCTTTCTCCCAACCCCTCCCAGTCGGTTTTACAGCGAAGAAAACACAGCTGCATCGGTCACTTTCGGAGGTAACAGTGTCAGTGACTATTGTGTAGCACAATATGCGCGATGAGTGGAGAAGAAGGGCAGGCTACGAACACACAGCCTGGTGACATACACAACCACTGACACGACACCCCGACGGTGAGTTCTTGGTGAAAAATACCGGTGCGATTGACGGTGCTAGTGATGATGATGATGCTCATGAAAGTAGAGCACGTGCCGACACTCCTGACAACGGACATTCCACATCAGTGAAGAACACAACTGGCGATCAAGTGTGGGCGAGGAAGGTGACAGACTAAATGCTGGATGGTGTCAGGACGCAGCTTCCACAGCCCAGATGGTGAGGACTGAAATCCTGACCTGAATACGGTCTGACTGTGGACTGGATGATAAAGATCTCTCCTTACAATGACCGTATAACCCTTACTGTGATGTTCATATATTACATCATCATACTTCCTTGATATGGTTTCCTTGTCAAGAAGAACTTTAATAACATGTTTCATGTTAATTCCGGTCAATTTTTTTTTTTCATTTACCTCCTTTTCCCCCATACCCAATATTGTGGAAGAGATCAACAGCTTAAAACAATAGGTCATGCGTATTTGCATTGCATTCATATTCGTATTCGTATTCGTATTCTCTCTCTCTCTCTCTCTCTCTCTCTCTCTCTCTCTCTCTCCCTCTCCTCTCTCTCTCTCTCTGTCTCTGTGTGTGTGTGTGTGTGTGTGTGTGTGTGTGTGTGTGTGTGTGTGTGTGTGTGTGAAATTAGCCCAGGATGGACTATATATTAAGGACTTGACCAGTTACAGTCCGTCTACCTTTTTCTTGTGACTTAGGACAGAAGGTTGAGGCGATAGGCCTGTCTACATGATTACCCAATACACCTTCGTGAACTGCGATGATAATGATAGGATTTGTGTTCAGAGTGGGGGTGGAGGGGGTTAAGAGATCTTTCATCTTTTCTTGTTACAGCACAGGGCCTTTTCGGGACTGCCGCCACTCAGGAAAACGGTAAATCTTCCTGCAAAAACCAACGATAGTAAATACATACATTTACCTGAATTAATAGCATGTTGATTAATCTTTTAATATCTTCAAGGCCAATCAAACTAAACACATGAGAAATGCGCCGGGCAATCCCCTTTATCCAGCCCCCGCCCCCATCCCCCTCTTTAAAAAGAAGCAAAAGAAATCATATGTAGAAATCACAAAAAGGGAAAAAAAATAAAAGCAGCAGTCTGAAAAGCTGTGTGTGAGCAAATATACGCCGCGGGAAGGACAGTTCATGCGCACTCTGGACACTTTGTGTTTTATTGTTCAGTTGCCAGATTAGTACAGAAATGCTGGCACGATACGAAATCTATGACAGAAAAATATGTAAAGATTTCCTACAACAAAGAGAGGCGATGATATTTTATTGTCATTACCAATGAGGTCTTTTGACAAGGGGGGAGAGGTAACAGAACAAAAACATTTCCCTCTTCCTTTCCTGCAAACAAATAGTACACTTTCATTCCTAGTGTGTATCAAATCCAAAGTTAACAAAAAAACAAATAAATTCGTAACATTTTGTTATGTCCTCACCTCACGCACAGGAGTAATGCAGTAAAGTAAAAAAAAAAAAAAAAAAAAAAAAAAAAAAACAAAAAAAAAAAAAAACCTTAAGACTGACTCGACCATCCTCAATCAAATGATGACATTGTATTTTACCGATCTCTTCAACTTGGGGAAAAAAAAAAAAAAAAAAAAAAGACTGACTCGACCATCCACTCAGTTAAAATGATGTCATTGTATTTTACTGATCTCTTCCACATGCGATGAATGATAATATTCATTCAGATATCTCTTATAATGTATTATCTTAAACTTCACTATCCTTCATCTGTCTAATTTTCAATGCTTCCGCGATGAATTTCGCAACTGATTTAATTACAAGTTCATCATCTGATGATAACACGCCAGCGACATTTTGTCTTTTTTCGCTATATCTAACTGGAAAAATGAACAATTTGTCCGCACTTCATTATAAGCAGTACAGTGGAACAGAAAAGTGTTCTTCGTCATCATAATATGTCTACATGCAGGACAAGGAGATTCTGTGGATGTTTCACATTCAAACCATCTTTTGTTCGCATTAAAACCTAAAGTTCTCAACCTAAATCTTGCGTAATTTATTCTGTGCCATCTATCTGTTATGACATTGAGAAACTTTTCAGATGGAACACATTCTTAAATGAGAAAAACCAGCGATTTTTTTCTTTACTTTCCATATCTGAGTGCCAATTCTGTTTAAAAGAACAAATAAGCCTGTCTTTAAATTCCGCAATGAACTGTTGCTCATTTCCTACTTCCTGGGTCATCCACACTATTCCAAAACCCTGTTCTGAAAGGACTTTCTTTACTTTATAAGCCCAGTTTTCTTTACCTTTTTCCATTTCTAAAAGCATCATATCATAGGCTTGCCTGCTGAAACGGGACTGGGGTAGCTTCAAGATCTTCAACCAGTACTTAATACATTTCACAAATGTACTTATATACAACGGGTATCTGCCCATTTTCTTTTTTTCTCTCAGAGAGAGAGAGAGAGAGAATACAGATCACTATGCGTTGATGCTGGTAGATATTATCACTGACGACAACACATGAAACATGAAAAGACCATTGAACTGAACTCTTCACTCCCTCGCGACTGGTCCATCATCAGAAAGTCTCCGTCCACCATCCAACCGTCACCGCCAAACTGAATTCAGGGAGCAGCCAAAGGTCAGTCAGGTGTCGGGCCACCAAGATGGCGCAGCGGAGTTTAGATCCATGTCCAGATTGCCATGCGTGACACAGGCAGTCCTCGCTTACAGTATACCCCAGCCCCGGGCTGGTCTGATTATCGTAATTATGTGTAAACTCGTTACTCTTGTGCCCCTCAACTGGGCTCCCTCACACACAAGCACATTCAGGTTCATCTTTCGCAGTCCGTTTGCCAGTGTCAGTGCAGACGGGGTAGTCAATGTCGTGATGGAACGAGGCTACCCGCTGGAGAAGATTCTCCGTTGTTGATGGGCTACCTCGAGACTGGTGAGAGTCTATTCTGGTTTTAAAGGGGAAAAAAAAGGAAAAAAAGTGAAAAAAAAACGCTGTACGCTAGGCATTGATAACAGGCATTGCTGCTTATTAACGAAGAATCTTCACAGCGAAAGTTTTTCTGCGACAAAGAAGCAGCCCTACCCCCCCCCCCCCCCCCCCGCCCTTCTATGACATTCTTTCTACCCATCTCAACTCCCGTCCACCTTTTATGACCTAGCCCACCAACGCTGAATACTTTGACATCTCACATTCATCTCTGTTCAGGCTTTTACGTGAGGCTGGATGACTATTCATTCCCCTGAAAGCCTGCTTTTATTTGCCGATGAACAGGAACTAGTCTGAAACGGGCCAGCAAGACCAGCCGCTGTCGCGCAGTGGTTAGCGTCGCGAATTCCCGGCTGGAAGGTCGTTGGTTCGATTCGCGTCAGAGCCAATTTTCAGTGGGATTGTTCTGCCCCGACTGGCTCCTACCCACGGTTAATCATGGGTTCAACTTAACTGATGTGTCTCCAAGAATCTTGCTAAAAAAATGTTTATACTATTACTGCAGGTGTCTGTATCTTTCGGGCTCGCTTGACGTTGGTATGTGAAAAGTGTAGTGTCAAGCCCTGTCATGCTTTCTCAAACCAGAATGGAGCTCCGTTAGATCATCTTCATTCAGAGGGGGACGCTCACTAACACTAGCTTTACGACTGACAAGTTATTGTCGTCAGTAGAGGACTTAGTAGGTCGAGTACCCTGTGTATTTTGGGTCAGAACAGACACCACTGAACATCATCAAAATGACTCGGCAGCAGCGCAGTGTCTTCTCTGGTGAGTCACCTCATGACGACTTGACATTGACTACTCTCTGTAGAATGTCAGTGCCAGGGCTGTGGCGGGACAAGGCGGGGTCTGGCCAAAGATTGAACGGCGTAGGAGTCGTGCCATTGAAATGTCACGGAAGATGAGAGAGAGAGAGAGAGAGAGAGAGAGAGAGAGAGAGAGAGAGAGAGAGAGAGAGAGAGAGAGAGAGAGAGAGAGAGAGAGAGAGAGAGAGAGAGAGAGAGAGACAGACAGACAGACAGACAGACACACACATACATACATACAGACAGACAGACAGATAGACAGACAGACAGATGTCAGCAAGAATAACAGAGTCAGAGAATCAGACCATAAACCAATCCTCAGATCGATTTTCTATTTATGAGATAACAGTTCCTTTGGAATTGCATTTTTAAAGCCCGCTTCACTGGCTGCCTGTTCCCGCTGGCATGCAATACAAAATGTCCTCTCTGGCTGAGTGTAACTGCAGGGATTCAGTGGAAAAGTCAGTGGTGTCTGGTTCAACCCAGTCATGGAGAATATCTCCTTTTCTTCTCAAAAATAGTTCAAGCACACAAAATCGCCGCTAGAGCTACAAGCAGGCCCTCATACAGCAGTTCATAACATATTGTGCGGGCCAAGAGTGCTTTTGGTCCGTGTTCGGTTTTTTTGGTTTTTTTTTTTTTTTTTTTTTTTTTTTTCTTTGTCTATTCAATTCGTCTGAAGGGGTTTCAGGCTCTTACCTGTCCGCCGGGCTACCTGTCTTGTGTCGCATAAAACACTCACAAAATGTTCCCGTCCATTCACTACTGATCGTAGCCGGTGATGCTTCGTCTCCATTTGTTATGATTGAATGTGGGGGGGTGGGTGCGAAGTGACAGTGAAGAAGACTGGTGTGTGTGTGTGTGTGTGTGTGTGTGTGTGTGTGTGTGTGTGTGTGTGTGTGTGTGTGTGTGTGTGAAGGGGGCGGGGTGGGAGAGCTGGGTGAAAGGTTATGGGCGGGGAAGTGGAAGGACGAAGAGGGGGAGTGATGAGGGTGTATCACTGGGTCCGTGGGTCCGTGAGGAACGGGTGTGATGTTGTGCCGGTGTAGTACACCCTGTAAGCTCAGAGCAAGCGTAGTATGGTGTGGTGTGGAGCCATCCAATATTGTAAACTGTTCATGTAAGACGGTGTGCATTCAGTACTGTGGTGTGGTGTAGCGGAGTGTAATGTAGTCTGGTGTCATTCATTGTGCTGTGATGTGTTTGCGTATTGTTCCAAACTGTTTTTTTTTTTTTAACTTTCCTGTTCTAAACATCGTTTCCTCTCTACTTGGTGCGCTATGTTTTATTGAAAGGCATGAAGTAGTGCAGTTTATTTACTTAATTTGTAATGTACTTGGTTATGAATTCTCGTGTGCTTGTGATTTCTTGTTGTTTTTGTTTTGCTATTTTGAAATTTCAATATCCCCATGGGTCTGGAAATGCATCTGACTTATTACCAGCAGATTCAGCCTTTGGCGTCTCACTCTGTCGTCCACAAGTAATACGGGCAAAGTACGAACAATAACAAAATGCCGGGAAAACAGAGTGGGTTAAAATGTATTTAGATAAACAGATGTAAGCCAACTGTGCGGGGGAAAAAACAAAAGAAGTAAGGTTTTTGGTCTATGTAATGTATCACTCAAGCAACCCTTCCGAGAGAGTAAAAACAAATGTTAAAGAAAAATGAAGCAAAATAACACTGACATTGATAATCTCCTGAGGATTTGAAAAGATCTTCCTCTACAGGGGGATTTTATAGTGAGCTGATGCATGGGTATCGAAGCGCAGAACAGTTTTTTTTTTTTTTCGCTCTGGCATGAATATATTAGAAAAGATATGAAACAACTCTTGGCGAGGGGGAGGGGGGGGGGACAGATACTACCGAAGGTCAAGTGCAAAGTTACAAGGCGAGATAAAGACGAAAGGGGCAGAGTATCAGACGGATATGTTTACTGTTACACTTTTTCCACGTCACCTTCTACTGATGCTTTGAAATGGACGTTGACTTCAATAGACGTGTTTTGTTTCACAACTGATGAAAGAAATTACATGATATCAATATGTTTTGAACACCATGAAGAAGAATTTGTGTGTTCATGGGACTGGGAATCATTTCCATGGGAATCTATATTCTAGGAATCGTTTTCGAGGGAACGAGTGGCTAGGCAGTTGTTTTCATTGATATGAACAGCAGGGGAACTGTTTTGACGGCACTTCATTTCAGTAACCCGATCATGTCTCATCGTTCCTTTTTGTTGTGGGCGCGGAAGACAGGCCTCCTCATTACTAATTCGGCCGCGTACCTCTTCCCAGCCTACATAATTGACAACCCCCTTGACTCACAAACAATGACTGGCCCTCGGCTAGTGACGGCAGTGCAGGCTGACCTTAAATTAATCCTGGCTTTTTTTCTTCCGTTCCCCCTTGACAACAATCTTGCTGTCCGGGCTTAGCACTTCTGCTCTGCACGTGAAACGCGGACAGGTCCACTGTAGCGAGCGTCGAAGCGGTCTCCCGAGCTTGCGTGCTGCTGGCCTTCATCCACGTGAGAAAAAAAGCAGTGAGGTCCCGGAAGCCAGCATGTAACATTGATGAAGGAGGAGGGGGAGGGCAATACAAGAAGGAGACTACTCACGTGGGATGGCTGGCTTCTTCTCCTCCCTTGACGGATGAACGGAGACAGTTCGCTGTCAAGTGGCCGTCAAGTTTTAGGATGGTAATAGCTCAAGGTCAGGAAACTCGAGACACACACGGATAAATAATTGATGCCTTTGCTGCCATGTTCTCTCTCCCCCACCCCCCCCCCCCCCCCCCCCCCCCCCCCCCACCCCCGAAAAAGAAAAAAGCATCTTCAGACCACAAGAAATTCAGGACCAAAGGCGAGACCTTGCCTGTCGAATAGACTTATTTAGGTATGTATTGAAATATATGTATCGCCTACGTTATCTTAATACAAAGTTACGGAACTGTGTACATAAAACAGTGATACCTGGTATCAACCGGCAGATAAATATGGACTGCCAAACCCGAACACCAGTCGGTAAACTCACTGACATGATGATGCTGGTACACGTACAAAACCCGACATTTAATGTCTTAGTAAATGACCGATATATTGATAGATCGATTACTGATTATGTTTATGAAAAGAATGAATTTTGCGTCACTTATCTCAAAACGAAATTGAGTGCGCGTGCGTGCGTTCGCGTATGCGTGTATGTATGTATGAAAACGTCGAATTAACTGCAAGCCACCCGTACATTATACGCCGTGCGAATTGTGAAAGCCAAATATGACGACCTCTCTGTTACTGTAAACAACATCTACAACAACAAAATAAATAATGTTAACAAGTTCAGTTAAAAGTTACGATTTCTGAGGAATAAGAAAAAGAAGCAGAAAGTTTCACATATATATTAACCCACAAAAAAAAAATGTTAGGCCATGAATGCCTCTTGTATTATGTCCTTTCCCCCATGACAAAAAGGCTTAAAAACAAACACACAAGACCACTCCGGCAAACTCCTAGGCTATGCTGAGACGCCTGGTCAACTCATGTGGTTGGAGCACTAAGATGGCGTTCACAAGGTTGCAAGTTCGGTCCCCGAGCGCTCGACATATACAAATTGTTCTTTTTGATGTAACTGTTTGATCAAGCTGTCATTTTGGTGGCATGTCAATAGCGTTGAACTGATACACCGCTCCCATACGCTTTACACTCCCGAGTCTGTTTCTGAACCGCAATGGAACCGAAGAGGGCGGACTAGATGAACACCATCATCGTCGTCATCAACATCATTATCATTATCATCAGCATCATCAATATCATATGGCACCATTTCTCACGTACGTTCAGTGTACTTTTCGTGAACATTTTACAGACCACACTGAGATGACTTTATGATAAAGTAATCACCAACAACGCAGTAACAAAAATCAACAACGCCTATTTTCTTTTACTACACTTTGGGGGTATGCAGACCCTACGGAAAGATTCTGAATCTCAGTGGAAACTGAAAGCATGACTATCTGAGCGCTCATTGAAGTTCATGCTTACTCTCAGCCTTACATCATTATGACCATCACCATTACCATCATCATCATTTCATCATCCCGTGACCGTTTGTCATGAAGATGCCGCGCCAGACAAATGGGTGGTCAGAGATTTCTACAGTGTTCTGTCCTCAGCCATAAGTAACACGATAGATACATTACAGCCAAAATTCTTAACACTTGTGAAACCAGGACTTTGCTTCCCTCCGCAACACACAGCTTCCCTGTGTATTCTGTAAGATGGTCTCAGACTGATAGTCTTGGTGAGATACATGCCTAAAACACAAACCGTTCACGTCGCTTGCATATACAGGCACGACCCCTTTATTAAAAACAGTGAAGTTCTTTGGAGACCTTATTACACAACTCCCAAATCTTTCGTTTATGTGGGATGCGTCATTGCAATGATCATAGCACTCGCTCCAGTATCTAAACGGTAGGTTCGAAAAGCCAGATTTTGTGCCCACCCGGAATACAGCACCTCAGTTCACTCTCCTGTGAATGGGTTCCTGTTCTTCTGACATCTCGTCACTAACAATCACTTAGCTCTGGGAACTGCTTTTCTCCAATGGTCGGTGAAGATGCTTTCGAGAGCAAGGCAAAAGTGTGAGAGACATGGCCGAGAAGAGCGACAGATGTGCTACGTGGAGAGCACGACGCATGGTAGAGTTATCCTTTATTTCAGGCCGCATATTATCAACATCGCGGATTCTTCTTTCCGTCGCGCCATTCAATCTTCTGATGATCCTGTTGGCTTAAAGTGCCATCGCCTCCTTCTGCCATCCTGACAACCATCAAAGATGCAGTAATCAAAGCGGCCAACAATCAAACACTGATGTAACCTTCCATTAAAGCACCATCTTTGTTTACAGCGAAAAGGTAGTCGCCCTTTGGGCCTGTGGAGTGTTCAATAATAGATGGCAGCACCAGCCATTGACTACCGGGACAGTCGCGCGTGCCGATCTCGTGGCGTGTCGTCTGCCAAATTTAATCATACTGGGCATGCATTTTTAATGGGTCTCCACCCAGATCGTTCAATTGCATTCACACACGTTGAAGGGCGGATTGACAGGGGACAAGCGAGGAAAGACACGCACACTGGGAGCGGAGAAGGGCGAAAAGGAATAGACGATCTTGGACAGACATGGCCCATTGCGAAGCTTTCTGTTCATACCCCCACCCACACTTTCTTTCAGACACACGCACCTGCTTGACAAGAAATGCTTTGTCGCCTTTAGCAAGTTTGCAGTGTGATCACTTTGTCCGTAAGCAATCATAGTTTTAGATAATTTATTGCGTGATTTAATCTGAAGACGGCAAAACTGAGTGAAAATGGGAGAGAAAGGGGAGGGGCGGAGGAGTAGTGGGAAGAGAAACTGACTCAGAAACAGTTCATTATTAATCATGTGTAAAAAGAGGCATTACCAACGTCCAGCTTTCTACGAAAATATTTTTTCATGCTTTTAAGCTTTTGTAACATCATGATGGTGATAATGAAGATAGTTTGTAGGATGAGTCATAGTAGACATTTCTTTTTAACTGCTGTTTGTGCGACAGACGGTCTTAAAAAAAAAACCCTTGTTGTTAAAAACCTGATCTACGGAATCTGGTACAATAACAGTTTAAATATCTCTATTTGTCTTGCATAAAAGCCAAAAGAGTCATTGCTTACTATTACGTTCATGTATCAGCGCCATGCTATGATTTTCGCTTCCTCATCGACTCGATCTAACTGACTCGACTGGTGTCATTTCACAAGAAACCTAGAAGAATTTTCTAGGCACCTGTCCTTTGTCAATACACGATTCCTCAAGTGTGTATTGCTTAACAATTCAAAGAAAATTTTGCCGTGGAGTGCAATACAATATTTTTTTTTTTCAGTCGGGTTACCATACAAAACCAGACCAGAACATCGTAAGTAGAAATATTCACCTCGATCATGTTCAAAATCAACAGGACAAAAGCATATAAATCAAAACATTACCAGGAGAATAAAAAAACATCTCTCTCTCTCTCTCTCTCTCTCTCTCTCTCTCTCTCTCTCTCTCTCTCTCTCTCTCTCTCATTTATCCCCTTGACGAAGACAGAATGAAAGCACGACGTAGTTTGAGAGAATGAACACTATCGATAGCAACGGTTAAGGTTCACCTACGTAAAAGGTTGCCAGATGAAAACATAAATCATTCGACAGTTGTTAAATAATCGCTTAAGTTGTGATTGTGAGGAAGGGTTGGTGCTGAGATTAATTTGTGGGCAGTGCTGCATCTTTTCACTCTCTCTCTCTCTCTCTCTCTCTCTCTCTCTCTCTCTCTCTCTCTTACATTTTTTAAAAAAAATACAACTGCGCGACTTCGTATAGCCGCTGTTCTTGCTGTGACTGAAGTTACCAAGATCTATTTCTTGCTGTTCTGTAAACACTAAGTTGTGCCTTCATGCGCGCATTAGTTCGTACACATTTTGGGGATCAAAGGAATAGTGTCAATCAGCCAAACAAAAAAAATGCGAAGATACATAACACAGGAACATAAAGGGGAAAAGTTAAAAACTCATGAGCAAAAAAAAAAAAACAAACAAACAAAACAAAAAACCTGCTAGAATGTCACCGTGTTGTGGTCACAGCATTATGGAAAAACGATGAACCCGTCCCTGGGCTTCCGCCATCTAAACTTTCCCCTCAATGAATGAGGCACCTGCATATGTCTGGATGGATAAAGAGGGTTTTCAAGCTGAAAAAGAAAAACGGACCTCACCAGTGGTTCCAACTCACGACTGTCAGCGGCAGACAAACGCTCTAAGCAGTCGACCCAATGCCCACGTCCATCGATCACAAATCCCCCCTCCCCCTCCTCTATGCTTGCTATTTCCTTTCCCCACCCCTCTTCGGTGTGGGAAAATGATGGATCAAGACAGGGAAGGTGGTGATGTTCTGTCCCACGGTGAAGGCTGTCAGGGACAGGGTCTGGACTGTGGACCACATCAATGGCGCGCGCTCATCGACGCCTCCCCTCAAAGGACGACCCCCTCGCTGTGTGCCCGGGCCATCATGTCAGCAGCACTGGGGCAGACACAGGATGACAGTGTCCCTGCATCGCTTTGAACACCATGTGACGATCTTTTGATGTCGCATACTGCTTCACCACCGTTTTCCACAGGACGCCTGTGTTCCACACAGTGGACATCACGGGACAATCTTTTGATGTCGCCTACCGCATCACCGCCGTTTTTCTGTGGTTGCCTCGGTACCACAGAGTACAGAAAACAGCACGTGACAGTCTTTTGATGTCCTCTGCCGTTTCCCTTTGTCTTTCAGTGGTCGCCCTCTGTTCCATACATACTAGAAGACAGACACCACGTGTTTCCTCCGTATTATTATGTTCATAAAATGCCACATGTCTTCCTGTGGAGTCTGTTACTTGCTTAGTCTTCCAGTGGTCGCCTCTGTGCCGTACATTACAGCTGGTAGGAAAAACACTATGGAGAGCTGGACACCAGAAAGTGCAGGTATTTTCGACCTGAACTTCTTACACTGTATGAGGACCAGGACGCGCGAAGCTTATGATTCCTGGATGCCCTTCTGCTAGAGTATTTTCTATGCCGCTGCCTGGATCCGAACCTACACCTTCAAGATAGTCACGTACCTCAAGGCCTCGTGGTTTTAAAACGAATGTCTTGACCATTTGGCTATCGACACCTGTAGTAAGTTGGGAAATTTAAGCTTTATGACGTTTACTTTGTCGTTTATCTTCAACCAGATTTGTCTGCGACCCTCCCCTCTCCCCCATCTTTGCTCTACATTCTACATCGAGGAAGTTGGCTTGAAAGCTAGCTCACCTCAAGCTGCTGGCCAGAATGGCATGTGTCGCAGTCCTACAGGAGGTAAATGAAATCAATCAGTGTGATCTGTTTGGATGAATGTAAGTAGAGTATCAAATCCAGTCTCGTGCTTTTCTCGCTGATAAAATATGAGTGTTTTTTTTTTTTCCAGTCGGGAGTCTACTTTCTGCCAGTCTTCAGCTCGGGGTCTACTGATCATACAGCATGGTCCCCAAAGTCTTCAAGCATGGTTAACTGTGAGAAAATAAGTAGAAGAAGAGTAAAAGAAGTAATGGTTCAAAACTCTGAAGAAAATGTGATGTTGATGTTCTTGTTGTTTCTAATGATGGGTATTGGTGAGGCACTATTTCTTCAAATCTCAGTGCTCAAGCAAAATAGCATACTGGCAAGCTTAAACTCTAACAAAATATACGCATAGTGGATAAAGTATACAAAATACATAATGTTGATCTGGTGGAGCTTCGTCATGTGCGCGCGTGCACACACACATAACCCCACACACCCCCCCCCCCCCCCCACACACACACACACACACATGCACAAACACACACACACACACACACACACACACACACACACACACACACACACACACACACACACACACACACACACACACACACACACACACACACACACACACACACACACACACACACACGGTCCTCGAGCCTAGGTTTCTTCCCACTCCCCCCCCCCCCCCCCCCCCCCCCCGCCTTCCTCTTCCTCCCATTTCTTCTCCTCCCACTTCAAAAATTACCTCGGACATGCTGTGATGTTCTCTCTACATGTCGTCTGCCGACAGATGACCCGACATGCAACACGACCGCGGAAGTGACGTCCCCTTGTTACGCGGCAGGTCAGAGGTCGTTGCGGTGAAAATGTCCTTTGGTCAGCATGTCGCAAGGCCTGTAACCTTCCCTTTGATCTTTGACCTTTGCCGAACATTGGTCCGCAGCTTCCAGATCAGTGGCCTTCACTCATCTGTACTTTGTATCGCTGACAATAGTTCTGGGCTCGTGAACCGGTTCATTTTCCTATCAATTGTAGCTGCGGCAAATGTAAGCTTGGAGAGCCCATCTTTCTGCGCATCCGAGAACCAGCTGAGTTGCCTGCCCCTTTCATTACACACGCATGCGCAATGTATCTGCACACGAGTTCTGAAGGAAATCTGGTCCTTAGAACAACTATACCGGCTGTTCTGCTCACCTCCCCTGTTAACGGGTTTTTTTTTTTTTTTTTTTTTTTTTTCTTTTTTTTTTGCGCTATTTGCTTCGTGTGTGTGCGTGTGTTTTTTTTTTTCTCCTCTCATGGTAACATGCGTCTTACAAGGATGGTGGACACGTAAACCCGACGCAAAACCCTCTGTTTTGAGCTGCGTTCGCGCGGAGTGTGTGTGTGTGTGTGTGTGTGTGTGTGTGTACCAGAGAAAATGTATCACTGAAATTTGGCAGCAGGAGTTTCTTGGAGCAGGCACCATGGGAAAGACGCCTGAGATTACAACGGGGTCGTTAACTTCATATTAGGCCTACTTTTGCTGCTACGATAATGACAATAACAATCATTATAGAATAATAATAAAATGCTACAATAATAACAATAACAACAATCTCTCTCTCTCTCTCTCTCTCTCTCTCTCTCTCTCTCTCTCTCTCTCTCTCTCTCTCTCTCTCAGACGTTTGAACCCGTCTGGATTTAGACATATGGCACCGTAGCTCAGTTCATTTTAATACTTATGCTACCACTGAAGTGAATAAGAAATGTTCAATGATATAAAAACAGACGAAGAAAAAAAGAAAGTCTAACCGATTTAGCAATAACTGAAATAAACTGAGCGCCTGTGTCATAACACAGATATTGTAGGATGCATTGTAGGATGCAGGTATTCTCTCTCTCTCTCTCTCTCTCTCTCTCTCTCTCTCTCTCTCTCTCTCTCACACACACACACACACACACACACACACACACACACACACACACACACACAGATTAAGGCAGCTGCCCCTAAGAAATTAAATTGCTGCCCTTCCCCTCCCTCCACCCGTCCCATTATGCCCTTCTTCCCTCTCCTCCACCTCATCGATCACACTGAAGGGATACTATTGATGTGTTCCCTCACCCGGAATTTACCATATGTGATACCCTGTTTCTGAACATTTCTTCTGGCGAAAAGCTTTCAGTGTTTGGGCATCTCTGGCCCGTGACAAGTGGCCAACCCGTTCACGATGAATCATTTCAACAGCATTTCTATCGATGCGAATTCACCTCTTCTGAGCTGCGCACATAATAAAGATGGGGGACCGCCATAACTCAAGTGACCAATGGGTTCCATTGCCTCCCGTTTCAAAACACCACCTGCAGAGAGAAATAAGAGAGAACGACCCGTCAGGACAGGAAGAGCGCACGGCCAGACCAGGGTTCTGCTGGCCTGGGAAAACAAAGAGAAGAGACCAACAGTCAAGGGTCGTCTGATAGAAGTGCACGTGCATCGTGTCGCTACCTTCGGCGACAAGCAGTCAACACGTGGACACAGTACGTCATCCCGCGTCTGCCACCCTCTGGCGAAATCCTCGTCCCTCCACCCCGTGATTTGAAATCATATTCTCTGGACCTACCCCACCCCGCACCGCTCAGAGTCGGAGTCTCCTTACCCCTCGCCCGCCGTCTTCTTCTCCATCAGTTCCCGGCACGGTCACGTGTTGCGTCACAGCGCCGCCACGCGCGCCGTTTGAACATAGTCCTCGTCTGACTTGTCTTCTTTCCTACCGAGGTGAGGTCGTTTGCGAGGGAGGTGGAAGAAGCTTAGTGGCTCGTCGAGAGACACATCCGGGAGGTGGGGGGCCTCTTTGTTGCGCTTTGAGCGATCTTTAACCCGTCACCGTCATTGTGTAGATCATCGTCTGGGCCATCCCTGATGGCTGACTTGCGCACGTCCCTCCTCCTCTCCACATGACCGGTCAATGACTTTAGGTACTCGTCTCGTCTTTCAGACTGTGTGGACTTTAGCGAGACTGCGGGAGGGACGCTGGATGATCAAGGTGATAGGGGGTCTGCCTTACCTCCCAAGTGGACAGGTCACAAGTCAGCGCGTGCGCACGCTCCGTGTGTCCTTTGTGCCATGTTGGTCCATCGTCTTTCTCATGCTGGCTCTGAAGTTCAAACGATGTCACGTTAATTTGCACGTGTTGACAAGAAAACGTGCTTCTCTCCACACGCTTGCGGGATCTTGAAAGCATACACACGCGCGCGCGCGCGTACAGACGCACATGGAGTTGATTCGGTATGGAATCGCCCATTTTGTTCAGTTTATACTCACTGCACTAAACTGAGCATTCCCTGGGTCATCATTGATTTTGGAAATTGATGCTCCTTTTCTACATTAAAAGGTTTTATTCTTATCTAGACCATAATTCTTTCAGTGTTTCCTTGCAGGAAGGAAAAGGGGAGGGGGTGGGTAGGGAGAGTGAGTTAATGCTGCTTATAGCTCAGCCGATCACAAAGGGCAATATCAGGGCCGTCACTCCGTTGAGTCAACTCAAATCTGTTTTTAAAAGAAGGAAAAGAATAAAAAGAAAGAAGTACATACAACTCATGAAAACTTATCTTCTAAAAACACGCCGGAGTTTTGTCAAAAATCTTTCTTCCGTAAAATCTTAGATCAGAAGAAAAAAGTTGATTTCCTTCATATCAGAGGAGATCACTGGGCGGTCGGAAGATTGGAGGTCCCATGATCATTTGAGCTATGACGCCGGAGGGACCCGCTGGTTCAATTAGGACTTTGTAACTCTGTCCCAGTGCTGACCTAACCTCTCAGTTAAATCTTTACAGAAATTTTAATTACTGTGTCTGCCAAACATGAATAGACGAATCATGATACAAAACACGATGCGTTTTGACCTCTAGGTCTTCATCAGACAAGATAAAGAACACTCGGGACAACGAAATGGAGAACCAACAATCACTTGTCTCATTGAGTTCGGCGCAAGATGTCGTTATCTTGCCTGGAGAAGACCTTAAAGGTCGAAACGCGTCGTGTTTTGTCTTGTGATTTGTTTGTTCATGTTAAGCGGATACAGTAATTAAGATTTCTTTGAAGATTAGTTCAGATCTCCGCCTGCAGTCGCCTGCCTTTCAGGTCTTCCTGACTTGGATTGAACTCATGCCCCCGGGAGGGTTTTTCCAAAACGGACGGCTTAAGGTAGAGGGACAAGACTGAGTGCAGTCCCTCCGTCAATGACATCTTAATCTTCATTGTTATCTGCACGTCGTTCCGTTGTGATCTGGCCTGCAGCCTTCATGTGGCCTCCGTGATCGGCTGGGCTAGAAAACGTGACAGTCGCTTCCAGTAAGTCATTATTCACCAGTGTTCAATGATTTGTCGGTCACTTATTGTAGAGAAACAAATAAACCGTGTAAAAATGGCCATGGGATGCACCTATAAAATTGTGAGGTGGATCCAAGATATGTTTTCAACATTGAAACATTGATTTTTTTTTTTACTTTCTATTTTTTCCCATTTTCTAACATTCTATTTCATTTTATTCTACTTCATTCTATTGGTATCATTTTAGTTTTGTTTTCATTTTCAACATTTTTTAACATTTCTCTAAGAGACAACGCTTAAATCTCAATGAAAAAGGAACCAGGCAAAGAGTTGGTGGGAGGAGGACGGGGGTAAAGAGAGGGCAGGAGGACTTTGATCTTGGCGAGGTCTGTGTTCCGATCTGTTTCTACATGAAAACATTAATAAGTACTGTTCGCAGGTAAAATGAAGGAAGGGAGAAGGAACAGTTACGATCACGACAAAATGACAATGTTCACTTGCGTGTGCTGCAACCAAGCAAGTCCATTTGACGCGTAAGGCGCCTTATCAAAGGCCGAACAAAATGACATCCAAACCCCGGCCAGTCGAATCTGAACTGTGTGCACCAGCCGGACATTCTGGGTGCAGTCACACTACTCAAACCTGTGCATTTTGCAGCGGAAGTTTTATCGTGTGTCGTGCTCTCAGCGAAACACCTTCGAAATACTCGTTGCTCGAAATGGTTTACGCCTGTTTAAAATGCCTGTTTCACCCGAAAATGTTGTCAGATAACATGGGTTTTAAAGTACAACTGTCTGGTTCGTCTGAAATTTTTTTTCCTCTGATGTTTCGTTAGTGTGTAATGCACACTGAAATCATATCTCATACGGAAGTCATGCTATTAGTGTTTCTAATATGCGTGCATCATGTTGTTTTCTGTTTTCCGACTGATTGTTTTGGTGGAAACAAGAGTAAAAGCTATTTTGTGTGTAGTTGCATTTCACGGTTCATTCTGGAAAAAAAAAAACGTTTCATGAATTTGACATCATGAACCAATGAACACCGCCGCTGGTAGACACGTGACTATGTTTCCCTTGTGAATTCAATAGCAGCCGAAACATCACAGGCCCTCCAACTTTTTCATATGGCGATATCTTCTTTAGAAGGCTCAAAGAAACAAGGACCAAGCAGGACCAAACCCAGGCGATTTGATATCACTGAAATTAGACCGTCAGTCTGGCAGTCGGTGGTGCACATGAGCTGCTTGAACCTGACATTATGCTGTGATCATTTCATGGTCGGACAAGTCCTATACAAAAAGAGGTGTCGGGGATTGAAACACTGCAGCGTTACATAAAAAGGCAACATACATACACAGGAGCAAACAAAGCAGAGTACAAAAAACACAGATTTGATATACAACACCAAACGGGTCAGTGAATTTATTGACAAGTGTGCCCTTTTCAGACGTTACTAACGATAAACATGAAAATGCACAAGCAATATACCCCATACAGCAGTCAGCTCAAAACAATACTCCCCATAATCAGTCCACACAGAACAATGCTCCCCATAAATCAGTCAACACAAAACAATACTCCCCATACAGCAGTCAGCACAAAACAATGCTCCCTTATACAACAGTCAGCACAAAACAATACTCCCCATACAGCAGTCAGCAGCACAAAACAATGCTCAAAAATAGAGCGGTCAGCACAAAACAATACTGCACACACAGCAGTAAACACACAACAATATTCCCCATACAGCAGTCAGCACAAAACAATACTTCCCATACAGCAGTCAGCACAAAACAATACTCACCATATAGCAGTCGGCACAAAACAATACTCACCATACAGCAGTCAGCACAAAACAATACTGCATATACAGCAGTCAGCACACAGTAATACTTCCCATATAGCAGTCAGCACAAAAAACAATACTGCACATACAGCAGTCACCACACAACAATACTCCAAAATAGAGCGGTCAGCACAAAATAATATTAATTACCCATACAGCAGTCAGCATAAAACAATGCTCACCATGCAGCAGCCAATACAAAACAATACTTTCCATACAGCAGTCAGCACAAAACAATACTCCACATACAGCAGTCAGCACACACAACAATATTCCCCATACAGCAGTCAGCACAAAACAATACTTCCCATACAGTAGTCAGCACAAACAATACTCACCATATAGCAGTCAGCACAAAACAATACTCCACATACAGAAGTCAGCACAAAACAGTGCTCACCATACAGCAGTCAGCACAAAACAGTGCTCACCATACAGCAGTCAGCACAAAACAATACTCACATACAGCAGTCAGCACAAAACAATACTCACCATACAGCAGTCAGCACAAAACAATACTCCACGTACAGAAGTCGGCACAAAACATACTCACCATACAGCAGTCAGCACACAACAATATTCCACATGGAGCAGTCAGCACAAAATAATACTCCACATACACCAGTCAGCACAAAACAATGCTCACCAGTGGCTGACATTTTTGTTTGACATTTCGCTTGGTTTAGGGAGATTGATCAGTTCAAATTCGTTTGCATCTCTTCGAATGCCTGTTTCATCGGGAAGCATTATCATGTAACACAGGTATGAAGACACCGTACCGTAAAATGACTTGAGAGATGTTGACTGTAGAAGGCATGCAAATAACCGTTTACGAAGAGAAAAAGAATTTCAGGCGTTCTTGAGATGCAACACACACACACACACACACACACACACACACAACACACACACACACACATACACGCGCGCGCGCGCGCGCGCACACACACACACACACACACGCACACACACACACACACACGCACACACACACACACACACGCGCGCGCGCGCGCGCGCGCGCGCGCGCGCGCGCCCGCGCATGACCACCCACGCACACACACACACACACACACACACACACACACACACACACACACACACACACACACACATACGTAAGCACGCACGCACACGGACACACACACACATACACACACACACACACACACACACACACACACACACACACACACACACACACACACCACACACACACACACATACAGAGGTCAGCCGTTTCGCGAGACATAAGCCGCGCAGGATAGTGACTACCACCATGTCTCTCTTCGGTACAATCACGCAGTGTACCTCGCTTTGAGGGGGGAGGGGGGGGGGGGGGGGGTAGCAGGGTATTAGTGAAAAGGAGTGCTATTTGAAGCTGTTATTGATGAGATGATTGACTTTAAATTTTCAGCTAACGACCAAAGTCACACTTTTCTCTCCCCTTTTCTCTATTATTCTTTCTCTATCATTACTTGCTGTCATTTCTTTTTTTTTTTTTTTTTTTTCTTTTCTCCTGATTTGAGTCGGTTGCAAAGTAGCAGGTGATAACTAGTGAGCATTTTCCACTCGGCTCTGTAGAAGCAGCGTTTTCTTAATTGTGTTTATTGTACTACGGCGCAATGCACATTAACGAAGTGCTCCGCATGAGCAAACAAACACAAACAGTCAAGCGGCAAAAGTTTCCTAATCTGTAATTTTCCGTTTCAGTTCTCTCTCTCTCTCTCTCTCTCTCTCTCTCTCTCTCTCTCTCTCTCTCTCTCTGAGAACTGTTTTTGCTATACATTAATGTGTGCATTTGAGACCAGCTTTTTGTTATATATAGATATCTCCCGTCTTTCAGAGAGAGAGAGAGAGAGAGAGAGAGAGAGAGAGAGAGAGTTGTTTTCTTCCTTACTTCGTCTGTCTCTTCATAGGGGGTCTGTGACACTGATCCAAATCAACTCTCTCTCTCTCTCTCTCTCTCTCTCTCTCTCTCTCTCTCTCTCTCTCTCTCTGGCGCAGGCGCACGCGCTAGAGCGAGTTTGTGCGCCCACGCTTTCCCACACACAGTATACCCGGTTTACGCCTTCTCCACCCTGGTCCAAGACAGAAAAAGCAATCAACGGTAGAATTAGCAGTGAATGGACGGAGCGTGGCACCGAAAAAACGACTGGGATGCATCCTGACTATGATGATCGTTAAAAAAAGCAACAACAACAGAAAGGACAGAAAGAAAGCCCCAGTCCACGCCACAGAGAGCGAGATGGGCGTCCCAGTGATCTCTAAAGACTCCCAGGATGCCGCACACGGCCAAAGGAGCAGCGGAAGACTGCGGTACGGCGGGTGCACGTTTCATGACGTTTAAACCCCCAATTCCAATTTTCCGGCCAGACGACCCTGCAAACATCCAATCCCGGCACTGCCGGGAAACAGAGTCCGCGACCACAGGGCGCCCAACAATGGAGCGCCGACGGTGCTCAGGAAACTGTCTCTGGTGCCGGGAGGTGTTCCGGGGCTTACCTGACGGAGGTAACGTCTCCCGGAGCGAAGCCCCCCCCCCCCCCCCCCCCCACCCCCCGCCCCCTGTGGCTGGTAACGGGGGTGTTCCGCGTGGCGGGGAGCTAGGGAGAAGGGTGAGGTGTAGGGTGACCTACAACATCTTCTCCGATGAACGTTGGCTCAACGCACACGTCTTTTGCTCCTTACTACCGTCCGTGCCCAAGCAACGCGACGCACGTGCGGTTCCCGGAGTCATGCAGCGGAGGCCGGTGTTGAATGGCCCGTTAAGGCGTTGGCCGAGACCGTTTAGCGGATTGTCCCTTCCCACGAGGGGGTCCGCGCCGCTCGGAGGGAGTCGGGTGCTTGCTCATCTGCTACTAGCTGACCTTGTGACACAGAGCTCGCGTGCTGCACGTGCATGCCCACTGCACGCGCCGTGTTAGCGCACGTGGGTAGATACTTGATGGGACCTCCGGTGACAGAGATGCTGGGAGCTGAGGCTGTTTTGCTGATGAGTTCTGCTGATTTGTCTCGTCAGGTTTCCATAGCGAACAGGTGGTGTTGCCCGCGATCTAGGCACGCTTGGTTGGGTTTTAACAGATGGGGTCTCCGTAACCCTACACCGCCGCGCAGCCAGGGCGCAGATGATTAATATATTGCAGCTTTACGGAAGAGATGGCCACACCACGAGGCGAGTGACGGTGGGGATCAGTTCACCGTTCGTGTGAAGGTGGGCTGTTTCCGAACAGTGTTCCGAGTGGATATTGAGATTCCTGGTATATAAGATAAAGCAAGTCAAAAGGTTACCTGCCCACTTTTCCATAAGGAATGAATGAATAAATGAAATAAACAAAAATGTAGATATATAACTAACTGAATAAATCAGCTTTAAAACCCGTTTCTTAGTACTTAGTCTTAAAACACCAAATCGAGCATGGTTCCCTGACTGCCTGATGATCGTATCATGCCAGCCGGACAGATGGTCCAGACGATACCCCTTTGTGTACGCCATATAGCACCTGTATGGCCTCAGCCTGTAAGTCCCCGTGCACGATTCCTCAAAGAATGCACGTCCCCCGGCAGGAAGACGATAGGAAAACCTCATCTCTCTCCACCTTTTTCCTCTCCCATCCCCCTATCCCACCCCCTCCCCTGGCCCTCCTGACTCTAAACCCGCTTCCTTCGCCGCCTCCCATCTCGCCGAACTGGACCTGAATTTCGATGTGTGGGTGTAGCCGCGATTTAATCTGACCCCCATCCGCAAAGCGGTTCGATTTAAGATGACACCCATAGACTTGAGTCTGAAACCATTTTCGCCTTGCTTGGGCCCCAAAGACTTGCGTGAAAATGTTCGTAAAGGCCCAAGGCCTGTGGGATGGGGGTCATCCCGATTCGCCCTTTTTAATTTTGCTCTATCGCATTTCGTTTCGGTGTCCTTTAACCCCGTGTCATTTTGCCCCGTCTACGTTGTGGATGTCGCTTCAACCTGAATCAGACATCCCAGTTATGTAACGCATTTTTTTTTTTTTTTTTTTTGGACTGCTGCTTTGTGAAGAAATTTGTTTCTCTTGTGGTGGAAGACGCATGAAAAACGTATACATATTTCTACACGTAAACACCCATGCACGTACACACGTACACACACTTACAGAAACATACACATTCACTTTCATGTAAGCAAGCGCGTGCGCACACATGCACGCATACACACAGGCGCGCACACACATGCACACACGCACACATACACACGTGCACACACACGCACGCATGCATGTGACCACACACACACACACACACACACACACACACACACACACACACACACACACACACACACACACACACACGCATGCAGCATTTATTCTAAAATTCCACAGCGATCAAAAAAGCATGCCATGCAATTTTTTTTTACAAGTTATTATCGAAGTCAATCACAAAAGAAACCTGACTCATACCACGCAGAATGAAAAAGGGCGACGTGAAACGGTTTTTATGAAATAACAACTGGTATTCTTTATAATTTCCGAAAGAAAAGTTATGACTTCCGCAAGACAATCCAAACAAACAGATTACAGGACAAAACACGATGTATTTCGACTCTTGGTTCTTCTTCAGGCAAAGCAAACAACATCTAGGACAATGAAAACGAAGAGCGAGCAACCACTTCTCTTCTCACATTCGGCGCAAAATGGGTGTTGAATGAAAACGAGGCCGTTGGGAAGGGGACATGGGATTAAGATAATAATGATGATAATGATAACAATAGCAATAGTAGTGTTGATAGTGATGATGATGAAAATGTTTAAACAATAATAAGAGGAGGAATACTGTCACTTTTTCACCGTGCAAATTAGGTCGTTGCTTCTCTCTCTCTCTCTCTCTCTCTCTCTCTCTCTCTCTCTCTCCTCTCTCTCTCTCTCTCTCTCTCTCTCTTTGTTTTTCATTTCTTACTTTCTCAAGGCCTATTCACTATTTTTTTCTTACAAAAGCCATCTACCGCCCATCCTCTCCTCTCTCTCTCTCTCTCCTCTCTCTCTCTCTCTCTCTCTCTCTCTCTCTCTCAAACCGTGGTATATGTGGGCATACTTCCCCTGATATATGTGCATTGGCATCGAAGTGACCAAGCGAGTTGGTTTGAAGTCATTGCTGCTTATTTTGATGTAGCCCATAGCATGCAGTTTATATACGCTACATGTGTTAATTAAGGCATTAAGATGTGTTTTGGTGATGAACTAGATTGAATTTTCGAGTTTTGGATAACTTGTTCATTTAAGAATTTATTATAGTCGTCATATAACAGGGAGGGCCAGAAATTTCTGGATGATTTTCAGTTGTCCTGGGGACAAGTAGACAAAATTCATCATTTGTCCCCTCAAATTTCTGATCGCTCTCCCCAAGTAAAGAGATAATTAATGGGCCTGAAACTGCCCGTGCAGTTGCCCTCTCACCGGCACAGTCACAGAAATGGTTGCCCAACGGACCAGTGGAGAAAGCTTGTCCACTTCTCCACTAGAAGATTTGATTGTCCCGGACAATCGGACCGGTGATACCCAGTATTTCGAGTCCTGATTCTGAAGGTCTGCGTGTTTCTCTCATTGCGTGTTTCCATAGAGCTTTGGCGCTGTCTATTCTTGGACAGAAAGTCGTCCTAATATGACCCTGAACGGTCATCTTGACTGAAAAAAAAAAAAAAAAAAAAACGACGACAAATTCAAAGGCGCTGTTTTTGTGTGTAACTGTATGACAGTGTCTGTGTGCCTGCTCAATATCATATCAAAACATATATTTTCTACATTAATCGATTCCGTGTCGCTTTGAACAAAGTATCTGTGTATATGAAAAGTTTGGGAGTTCGTGTCGTCGTTTATTTTGTTTTGTTCTTTTGTTATCTTCCTTTTTCAGTCATTAAGACACGAGACTTTTCTGAGAAATTTGCTGAATAAATTTCCGTATATTTTACTTTAGTCTTTTACTAGATATAATTCTAAATTTTTGTTCATTGTAAAGTAATAAAAATGTCAATACAGAATGATGATCCACTCCCCAACCCCACCCCAAATTTATGTACGTCCGATTTTGAGATCGATTTTGCTAAAATATATTGACCAGCATGGTCTTTCGACATTTGCGAAACACTCTCGATAACTGTTCAATTATTTAAGCCCTGAAATCGTTCCATGTGGTAGGCATGGCTTTAATAAAGCAAAAACGGATATAGCAAGTTAACACCATCAGTAAAGAACAGAGAAAACGGTCCCGAAAATATGCATTCAAGGGGGGGGGGGGGGGGGTGGGGGGGGGGGGGGGGGGGGGGGGGGGGGGGGGGGGGGGGGGGGGGTGGGGGGGAGGAGGGGGGGGGGGGGGGGGGGGGGAACCAAAAAAGAGAAAGAACAAAATAAGCGTTATGAGTAACTTCCCCTCCCCCCCCCTACACACACATAACACACAGTAACTTCCCACCCACACACACACACACACACACACACACACACACACACACACGCACGCACGCACACACACACACGCACGCACGCCCCCCCCCCCCCCCCCCCCCCCCCACCCCACACACACACACACACACACACTACCCCCTTTTTACAAACTTTATTTGAATGCACTTTAGACGTTTAAAAAGAAACTGGACCCATTTCTCCTTTCCAGCTCAACCCCCACCCCCTCCCACCTTTCTGGGCAAATCGATCCGCCCCTGTACGCACAAAGACACCGTTCAAAGGCAAAAACACTTTTTGTTTTTTGTTTTTCGAGTTGGTTTGTCGCTAACAGCTTTACTGATTACATTTACGGCTCTGGCACACAGTTTTGTTCCGTAATGAGTGGGGCAACTCTTGGCAGCAGTTCAGGAGAAAGACACAGTGGGACGGACGAAATGGCAATACCTGGCGACGGCATTCAACACATTCTATTTAATCACCTGCAGTTTTTCGATCGTTTTTTTTACATTTACGATTATGTTGTTTTGAAATCCAGAGTTTGAAGAAAGTTTTCTTTGAGCCCCAAAGCAAGTAATTTGAAGGTGAAGTGGAATGCGAAGGTGAACAGTTGGGACGTCGGCGTGTCGCGAGCGTGGCTGCAACAGGAACACACGAACGGGCACCGGGCTGGCGCGTGCGTGTCACGTGGCTGGCCGGGTAAGGGAGGCCACTCCTCGACTGCTTGCCGCTTGCTCGTGCACTCCGAGACAGCAACAATCATGTTCAACGATTTGATGGCTGCAAAACTTTAAGAGTGAGAGTGATGGAAGAGGGAAAAGGGCGGTGGGTTGGTGGGGGAGGAGGGAGACCGGGTTGATAAATTAATTCAGCTCTTCGTCCCCTCCTCCCCTTCCAACGGACACAATATGTGAACTGATCGATGACGTTCTCGGCTTAAAAAAGCATGAAACCTCCACCCACCCCACCCCACCCCCCACCTTCCTTCCTTCCTCCCTCCCCTCTCTCCCTCTCTCTCTCTCTCTCTCTCTCTCTCTCTCTCTCTCTCTCTCTCTGTCTCCCTCCCTTCCTCCCCCCCTCTCTCTCTCTCTCTCTCTCCTCCTCCACCACTCCCACCCCCTGCACTTCCCGCATCTTGAAATCTTAAAAAAAAAAAAAAAAGAAAAAAAGAAAGAAAAAAAAAAAAGAAAAAAAAAAAGAAAGAAAGAAAAGAAAAAAAAAAAGAAAAAAACTAAAAAAAAAAAAAAAAAACTGTTGGCCGGCAAAACCCTGACAGATGGTGTAATATTTCGAAACGCTTCTTGTCCTAGCCAACCATGGCCGACCAAGGCGCTGCGAGCAGAAGGACAGAGGGCGCCACTGACAGCCGGGACAAACGGGGCACGTGCACCCAGTTTGTCTGAGGCAAACAAGAGAGTTCGTTAGGTTTAGTTTGGCCAAGGAGGGGAGTTTGAGGTCGTAGGAACAGAACACTTACTAACGATAACCGGTCTCTGTGTGTGTGTGTGTGTGTGTGTGTGTGTGTGTGTGTGTGTGCGCGTGTGTG
>JADBJO010000389.1:635000-642500 GCA_016801955.1 Conus betulinus
GACCGTCCCTCCGTCGAACAGATGCAATGATCGTCTCCGATGTTTTCAAACACTCGGGTGAATTTTGAAAGAATTCAGTCTTCCAGAAAGAATGTGCGAATAAGCCTGCGGTTTTTTTCTTCTTCCTCTCCGACCCCCTTCCCCCCTTCTCCCCCTTCCCCCCCCCCCCCCCCCCCCCCCCCCCCCCCCCCCCCCCCCCCCCCTTACTCTGTTACCCGTCGGTTAAACCGCAACAATGAAAGCCCACAGCACTTTGCTTGTGCTATATACAGGTTTGAGAAGAGCGAAGCAAGGGTTGATCTGACCTTGAAAATAATCATATTCAGATCCACGGGTATGCATAGAATGTGAACATTGAGTCCTCATGTCGACAGTGGTCTGACTGCGAGGGTTACTAGTTTGAAGATATCACAGCTTCCCGATGGCAAGGATGATATTTACTTTGAGAGGACAACATACTCGTATTATGTATGAAGCTATTAAAATCTTTACTGCAAAGTTGTCGAAAACGACATGACTGTAAAATAGAATGATTCGCACAGAAGTAGAGTGATAAAATTGAACCATATATAAATATAAGGATGAATTTATCTCGTGGTCTGTGTTATCGGGTTGACTACAAATATGTTTGACTGCCACAAATGAAGAATCCCTTGACACCGATCTGAAACCCAAAGCTCATATTTACGTCGTAGTAGACTCTGACAAGAAGACTGGAGTATGCAAAGCGTATTATAGATTCTGTCCAATCCGTCCAAAGTTTACAGTTTTTACCATCTGCCTCCGATGGCAAAGAACCAGATGCTGTTTGTTGTTGTTGTTGTTGTTGTTGTTGTTGTTGTTTGTTTTTTGCTTGTTTGTTTGTTGAGGTGGGGAGAGGCAAAATAGCCACATATTTATGAAAATAAAGTGACGTTGACGAGCAGAAATCTGCGCTCGAATATTTAGATTATAGAAATAAAACGCTGACAGATAAGATCATCAAATGTGCAAAATAAAACAAGTGGTAATTCAACCAACAAACGAACACACACACACACACACACACACACACACACACACACACACACACACACTGTGTTGGATGCGCTAAATATAGCAGAGCTGATAAACAAAATGGCTAAAAAGAAGCCGGCCAGCTTTGTTCAAAATACATCTACGTTGTGTAATAAGCACGCGTCCTGTTCTTTTTGCTAGATGACAATGACCTCGTATACAGCGTTCATTTCACACGCACGCTCACATCTATTCAAACATACCGATCATGGTGGAACGTATTTTAGTGATAATCTTAGATGTCCATTCCTTTAAAGCACTTTTTTGTGACCATGTTCTGCTCTCTCCTACCTTCCTTCCACCACTACCACCATCACCCCATCTCTCCCCCTCTCTCTCCTCTCTCTCTCTCTCCCCCCCCTCTCTCCTCTCTCTCTCTCTCTCTCTCTCTCTCTCTATCTCTCTCTCTCTCTCTCTCTCTCTCTCTTTATCTCTCTCTCTCTCTCTCTCTCTCTCTCTCTCTCTCTCTCTCTCTCTCTCTCTCTGAATTAATGCACCAGAAAGAAGAATAATTGCCCCTAGAGCGTCGTACCCTCATCCCACCGCTTCCTCCCCCACCATGTCTCTTCCCTGTTACAACAACCATATATCCCCACCCTCATTCACCTTCATTCACCCACAAATTGCGAGATAACAACGGCATGTCACGCCCTTTTGTGTGTGTGTGTGTTAAGTCTCTCTTTTTCTTTAATGTGTATGTTCTTTCTTTCCTCTCTATTTAGTAAGCAAACATCGGGGCCCTTTCTCCATGAAAGTGAGAGGCCTAGCTGACAACCTCTGGAGCCGGGTCGCCGGCCGAACATTACCCACCAACCACCACCGACAACACGGCCCGCGTTCGCTTCCTATCCGCCGTCCTGTTTTGTCAGGTGGGTCGGTGCCACAGAGAACGCAAACTCACCGGAGACCACTTCGATACAAGCAAGCCCCATCCTCCACCAAAAGAGGCATCCCCGTGTCCTGGCGTAACAGTCATTTCATCACCTCTTTCACTTCACCGCTTCAGTTCGTCCATGGTCTGCTCACCCCGACGTCGTACTAATTAAGCCCCAGCTTCCAGAGAAGCGTCCGCGTACAAAGCGCGCCGGAAAGTGTTCAGTCCACATCTGCCCATCCGGGGAACCCAAGCTTTATCCTTCTAATCTGAGCTTGAACAAAAAAAATCATGGCAGATTACTACAGGATAACAGAAATCCATCGAATTTGTATACTGTATTGGCTGGTGTTTTTTTTAATGTGAGAGGCCAGGAGATGCCTTTGAAAGGGGAATGATTGTGTAGGTTGGAGTGTGTTAATCTTTTTGTTTGTTAGCTCAAGGCGACAGGCACTAGTTTCTCTTCAGTGGGCAAATCGAAGTCTATGACATGTAGTATGTTTCAATACAAAATGGTGGATAGTACAAACTAAACAGACAACACTGGGCGCATACTTTGGTTCGTGTTTGTTTTGTTTTGTTTTTTGTTTGTTTGTTTGTTTGTTTTTTTAATCGGTTTAGTTTGTATTACGCGTGACGTACTGAAGAACGCATTGTGCAGAGGTAGGCCTTAAGCATAGATTACATGTCACTGCTTTGTTTGAATTAAAGGCAGGCTAGCCATTTTTTCTGATGACTATGTCGTCTTGAAGTAAAGTCCGTCTTCTGCAGAGTTTGCATCTAACTGTTACATGTTGCGCATGCGTCATCCGTTCATGTAGACAGGGTTTGTACAATATAATGAGACAGGAAACAGTAGGATAGAGGAGTAAGAAAAAGTGCGGACGCAAACGTATGAAAACGTAGACTTTTGAAAAAGTGGGAGAATGCTGCAATGTCGTAAAAGTAGATCGCTGCAGAAAAACAAGCACGAGAATTTAGGATAAAAAGAACAGTGTATAGAACAGGTAGGAGACTGAGGGTCGAGGACGGGGTGGATCATGGCGATGAGTGAATAGGATTGAAATTAGAATACTTGGGGGAAATTTTGGTGAATGTACGAAAACGTATTAGAGAAGAGAGAGCAAGGAGAGTGTGTGATAAAAGATAAAAGTAAATGGCTAAAGTCTAGGACTATGGTGAAGGAAAGAAAATAAGCAGTAAAAGCAAGAGAATGCAGGGAAGGGGGGGGGGGGAGAGGAAGACAGAGAGAGAGAGAGATGACGGGGGAGACAACAAGATGGAGAAAGCGTGTGAAAGAAGGAGAGAAAATAGTAGGGGGGGGGGGGGGGGTGGAGTCGGAGACCGTAAAGAGAATGGATTGGAGAAGACAAAGAAATGGTATGTGAATATAGCGCTAAAAATTTGGAGAATGCCGAGAAAGATCGGAGAATGTGCGCGCGGCCGAGGCGAGGAGGGGGGGGGGGGGGTTAGGATAGTGTGTATGAAGTAGAAGAGGAGGAGAATGGGGGATATAACGGAGGGATTAGATGAGGTGGGGATAGAACATAGGGCGAGGAAGAGGGAGAATAAAGAGCAGGGGGGGGGGGGGGGGGGGGGGGGGGGAGTGGGATAGGGGTGTATATTGAAAAGCAGAGGAATGGGGAGGTTAGTAGAAGCAAGTAGAGAGGAAAATAGAAAGATGTTGAAGAGAAAGGTAGGAAAAAGTGTATGTTGAGGACAAAAAATAGCTGGTGAATGAAGGAGGAAAAGCAGGAAAATATAATGAAATGCAGTGCCAGCTGTGCACAACACCACTCAATTCTAGCGGGGAAGCCATGGTGGTACACTCCAAGCAAAAGCTCAGAGCAAGGGGTTGAAAAAAAAGAAAAAAAAAAAACAAAAGCCTCTGCCATAGTCCGGCAAAAAAAAGCACCCTCATCCTCCCTCATCCTTTGTGGATGAGGACGAGCTCTTGATCAAGGGTCCATGCTGTGAGTGAGGACGTCACAAACTGTCCCCACAGATCCCACGATCCAAAGCCGCTACACAAACAGATCCATGGGCAGAGAGCCACAGGGGGGGAGATAAACAAGGAGACAAAGGCACCCGGTCCCTGTCCATTCTCCTCCAATCTCCCCCCACCCACCCCTACCCTCCACCTCCTTATCCTTCCTCCCTCCCTCCTGTCCGTGCAGGCGATCATCCGGGGTGGTCATCGGGGTGGCAGGCTGCACCCGGTGAAAAACGTCGGGTGTGTGTCGTCGGGTGGGGTTTTGAAAGAAGGGGGGTGGTTTGTGTGTGGGCGTCCTTCCCCTTCCTTGCTTATCTTTGTTTCGCTCCCTGTCCCTGTCCTCCCCCCACTGCTCTTTGCCTTTGGGAGGGGGAGGGGGATGGAGGAGGATTAGGAGGAGGCAGGAGACATGGAGGCAGGAAGGGGGATGCTGAATTCAGATATATCGTTCCAACATATGGCCCTCCCTCCGTCCTCCGTAGACATACTGTCAGTCGGAGAGCGCATCCTGTCCACCTTCTCCTCCCTCCCCCCCTCACGCCCCCCCCCCCTCCTCCTCAGTTGCCAGACATGTTTTGAATATTAGCTAGTGGTGCCCTGAGTTCTGTGGGAGGGCGGAAAGGAAAGGAGAGAGAGAGAGAGAGAGAGAGAGAGAGAGAGAGAGAGACAGACAGACAGACAGACAGACAGACAGACAGACAGACAGACAGACAGACAGTAGAGGGGAGAGAGAGACTGTTTTGTGAATTGGAGAAAAGAGGAGTTAGGGAAGGGGACACAGGGTGACTGGTGGGGGCGGGAGAGAGAGAGAGAGGGAGGGGGGGATAGTTTGATGGGGGCAGCGATATCTATGTGAGTGATGAATGGCGGTGTCGAGGCAAATTGCTGGCTCCCTGTTGCGGTGTGGACGGACATTGTCACTGTGGCGATTCATCGTGCCACTCTGCCTCTTCAGGCTCCTGCCTTATCCGTTTTACCTCAAGGGGTTCTGGGTTCTAATCCACCCATCTTCTCCTCCATCACCCCAACTCCATCTCTAACCTCGGCTGTCTTTTTTTTTTTTTTTTTTTTGATGCGTCGTCCCCTCCAACTCATCCACATTATCGCCAGAATTGAATACTCCTATCTCTGTCTCTGTCTGTCTGTCTGTCTCTCTCTCTTTGTCTCCAAATAGGCTACACACACACACACACACACACACACACACACACACACACACACACACACACACACACACACACACACGGGACAGGTTTTGCAGTTGGTCTATCTAGGTACTATGTTTTGTCGAATACTGGTGAGCACCTGTTGGATGATGAGTACTTGATATAACAGTTCTGTTTTGATGTTGTCTTTGCCGTTCAGTTTGAGAGCGAGACAACAAAATGATCACGTTGGCCTAAAGTTTGCCCGTATTTTGATTTGTTTGTCACGTTGCATTCTAAATCTGTTTTTGCGCTGTGTTCTTTCTACGGCCTTAAATTATGAAACGGAAAGGAAATCAAACGTCAGGTTTGTTCTTTGCATGATCGAGATTTTAAACAGCTTTGTCGCCAACCTAGTCTTGAGCCTGATAATAGTTTCTTTCAGTGGTTTACCAGTTAGCGGTATTTTACCTGCTATGATAACGCATGAGTCCTCTCCCTTGGGACTCAACCGTCCATTGAAGGACGTCACCTGTTGATAATGGCAACGCAACGGTATACGAAAGCAAGACCGTTTCAAACTTGGGATCGTCTAAGTTCGGGAACTAATTACGCAATCTTATAGTTCGTTCGATTGAGGTCAGTATCTAGTCTGTCCATCCTTGTGGTCAGATTGTTATGATTCATAGTTCAAATTGTCTCCCGCTGATCAAACAAAAACAAAATCTTCAACGAATATTATAAGCCCTGGCAGCACTACGAGAGAGAGAGAGGGCGGGGGGGGGGGGGAGAGAGAGAGAGAGAGAGAGAGAGAGAGAGAGAGAGAGAGAGAGAGAGAGAGAGAAGGGGGAGGAATGGGAGGGGGGAGGCTGGGTGTCAAAGGATAACCAACAAGTTTTAGTTTCATGACAGTGGGGAGTCTGCTGTCGGACTTCTCCCCGTTTGCTACATGACATATGTCAAACCACGCGACAGAAATGCCCTGATAAATTGATAAAACATGATAAAATAAAAAAAAAAGGCAATAAAGGCTATAGTTCCCACAGGCTGTCGGCCACACGGGCAATGAACTATCAAAGATACAGGTCAAAGTTCCCATAGCCTATTGGCCCTAGGGACAGTGAACTGACAGAAGATGAAAAGCGGTATCCATCCCTCTGCTTCCGCTGTCTTTACCTTTCCTGAACTGAATCAGGTATCGATTTAATCTTGAGTGAACAGAGAGGGTTTTCATGCCGTAAAAAAAAAAAAAATCCTACCCCACGTATGGTTCGAACTCATGATCCTTACCTCTGCAGGCAATCACTTTAACAATATGACCATGGGCCCTCTTTTAAAACGAATGAAATACTCAGAATCATAGAAATATATGCCATGTAATGAATAAATACACAAATAAATAGATAACCACATGAAAAAAATATAACTAAATGAATGAATGAAAAATTAAATAAATGGATAAATAGATAAGCTGAAATGAAAATAAAGATTAAAATTGGACGCAAGGCTCCCGTTTTAAGCTTTCCCGATGCCAAACTTTCGTCTCATTCTGGCATGCCGGTCTGACCTTGAGCGCCGACCTTTCGTCCAATCAAATTACGTCGCAAAATAGCCCAGGTGACCCCAGAAATCATCAGTCAGGATAACTGACCACAAAGATGGATACGGAACTTTCTCAAACAATCCCAGAGTTCATGACCTCCCGTAAACCGTAAAACACCATCTTTTCCTCCACCAGTTAATCCTGCCTCTTCAGGATCACAGACGGCTAGCCTGGAAACGGTCGTCGATGGAAGGATTAGAAGGACTGAACTGGCCACGTCATCGTCATCAACGTCGTGGTTTAACCATACAGATCTTCTTCTATTGTCGACTGTCATTTGCTTGCATTTCCGAGGGCTGAAAAAGTCAAGCTATTTCTTTGCGCGCGTGGTGGTGGTGGTGGTGGTGGAGGTGGTGTTGGTGGTGGTGGACACGCACGCACACACACACACACACACACACACACACACACACACACACACACACACACGCACACACACGCACGCACACACGCACGCACGCACACACACACGCACACACGCACGCACGCACGCACGCGCGCGCGCGTGCACTCACACACACACACACACACACACACACACACACACACACACACACACACACACACACACACGCTCGCACACACACACACGCACACACACACACACACACACACACACACACACACACACACACACACACACACACACATGTCGTACGGGGTGACTAATCCATCTTATTAACCGCTCTCCTCCTAAGCTTGTTCCCCCTTCTCTTCCTCCAGCTATGCCTTCTCCCTGCTCCTCCTCCTCCTCTTTCAGCATTCTCCCTCCCACCCCCTCCTTTTTTTTTAACGGCAAATTTGGTATCCGACCGTCAACTTCCAGCCA
>JADBJO010000389.1:650000-652500 GCA_016801955.1 Conus betulinus
TGCATTGCCTCAGAGAATTCAGCGAACAAATAAACAGTTTAATGGCACATGATTTGTTTCTTTTAACCCCCCCCCCCCCCCTCCTCCCATCCCCCACACCTCCTTCCCACCCATCCCACCCTTCTTTCCCTCTCTGTCTGTCTGTCTGTCTGTCTGTCTGTCTGTCTCTCTCTCTCTCTCTCTCTCTCTCTCTCTAAATGTATGTACAGTGTGTGTCTGTGCGCGCGCGCGCACGTGTCTGTGTGTGTGTGAGTGAGAGTAAGTGTGTGTGTGAGTGCGTGCGTGCGTGTGTGTGTGTGTGTGTGTGTGTGTGTGTGTGTGTGTGTGTGTGTGTGTGTGTGTGTGTGTGTGTGCAAGCACGCGCGCGTTCCCGCGTGTGAAAGAGGGATGGAGGGGTGTATGAGTGTTTATGGTTGGCACAGAGAGAGCTTGACGCTTGACGCTTGAAGCGCGCGAATGCGCCACGCCTTTTATTATGAGGCTTCCGGCCTGTCCACATCAGGTGTACACAACAAGTTGCAAATACAATTCATTGTGTATCAACTTAATCCATGTGTTCCTATTGAGTATTCGAGGTTTATACAAATTCATATTTTCCCATGTTACCCTTGCCATTGATTCTCTCACAGATCCTATCCCCAATCAGTATAAGGTAATTTTATAACAAACTAGACAATTCGTTTCTACTTCGTATCATGTATATTTTCCTTCATACCCCAACTTACCCATCTACGTGGTAGTTGTTCATACTTATGCTATTGATTTTTTGTTTCTTATATTTCTTTTTTCTCAATTTTGGGCATAGAGAGAGACAGACAGACAGACAGAACAAACAGACAGGCAGACACAGACACACAGAGACACACAGACCGGAACCGGATCATCATCATCACAAAGATGCCAGATTTGTTCTCAGACTGACAACAGCGAGCGACGAAGGCCTGTGGAAACGTGCCACAGATGCGGGACAAAGCCACGAGGTAACCGCATCACTGTCAACTGTGGCACCACACCATCACCACAGCTTACCACTAACTCTGTCTTCCACCACTGTCGCTACTCCCCATCGTGCGACCCGTTCGGTTCTTGTCTCCCTGACAATCATCTCGTTACGACAGCCTGATCATTCCATTTTCTCCTCGGTCGGAAGAATTATAGGCCCTAAACTAGAATTCATTGAATAATTGTCACCGCCCGTGAAGAAGAGATCTTGGGTTTCGCTGAGATAACTGCCTTTAATAACCTTTGTGGGTAATGTTTCTTTACTGGAGAGATACCGGTGTGCTGATGAACGTAAATCATTGGCAAGCATTCTGAGGATAGTTTTTCCGCTCGACAAAATGATATACCTTTTCTTGCTGAGTTTAGCTGGTGTCTTCTGTGTGATCAATAAGTCAACGAACATGTGTAAGTACAGGTGGCTGTTGTTTAAATTGTAATGATACGAGTATACATCACTAAGCTTAATAGTTTGGTTCTTTCATTCGTTCTTCTATCGTTTGTTTCTTCGTTTGGGTGTATCTTTGTTTAGTCGCTATTTTCTTTTTGTCATTTCTTTGTTTGCGTGTATCTTTGTCTGGTCGCTATTTTTATTTGTCAAGTACTTTGTCCACAAAACTTCTGATAGTTACATATCTTTAAAACTGGTCCCAACCCCCGTCGCGTTTCTCCTCCTCCTCCTCCCGCTCTCCACCCTGCACCATTCCTTCTTCACCTCATCTCCCTTCTACTGACCCTTCATGTTTCATTTCTCCGCTCTTCAGCAACAAACAACAAACAGCAACAACAAAGGCTAGGTCACACCGCCATAAACAACACCGAAGATGACCACACCGGCCATTGCGAAGGAATGTGATGATAATCAGACCCACGGCTTGACCACAGACCCAAGAGGCAGAGAGAGAGAGAGGGGGGGGGAGGTGTGGAGAGCTAGTTAGAAAGGAGAGGGAGGGAAAGGACCGGTCAAGGCTTTCAACTGTCCCGCCTCCCCCCACTCTGTGTAGATGAGGGCGGCAGTAGCCACAGTCCACTTGGACACTCCGCCCGGCCTTGAGAGTGGACGGAAGGCGGGAGTAGGGTGGGGGGGTGGGGGGGGGGTTAGGGGGCTGGGAGGCGTGAGGATGTCGAGGGGCGGGGGTGGGGGATGGGGTTGTCTGTATTTATGACAAATCCCGTCGCCCTCTTATCACCGCCAATGAGTGGACGCACAGTGGACGTGACTGGGAGTTAGAGGGATGCGTCCCCTCGAGTCCATCCTTCTAATTAACTCGGAATGACCCTGTAAGCTGGACTCAGCCTTGCGGGAAGATTTAAGAGCGCTAGAGATTTTCGGAGATTTTTTTTCCCACCCCGCTCTTCACTAGTAGAGAGCGGCTTCTCTCTATGTTTGGGGTTTGGGTGATGTAATTAGTGATTTATTAGACAACACTAAGGACTGTGGTTTAGCTGCTATGTTAGTTACTGGTTTTACGAGGGTAGATATTGTCTTTGGTGTTATCTA
>JADBJO010000389.1:657500-662500 GCA_016801955.1 Conus betulinus
TGTTTTGTTTCGGTTTGTTTTGGTTTGATTTGGTTTTGCTTTGTTCGTTAAAGTCGGCTTCCTCTGAAGAGATAAAAGGCAATGCAGCCGATTTTGTTCTCAGAATGTCGTCAGACAGCATAGTAAATTCATCTATAAGCTCTATAAGTGTACAAACTGATAAAACTTAGGAAATAAAATCTGATCACGACGAAAATCAGTAGATCTTCGGGCTTTTTTTTTTTTTTTTTTTTTTTTTTCTTTTTAGGCGGGGGGGGGGGGGGGGGGGGGGGGAGATATCACTGTAAAGGAAACGGAATCAACTCTCGCTCATTCGAAAGGATGGAATTTTTTTTTTTTTGTCCTGGACTTTTAAAACAAAATGTCGTTGGCCACACGCGCTCGCCATCGTGCACGCGTGTCAATTCTGGCGTATACACAGGCCGAAAGTGGAAGGGGGTCGGGAGAGGGGCTGCTGGTGGAAGAGAACTGTGGGCGCAGGATGCAGCAAGTATTTTTTAGGCCGTACCTCCTCCCGACAGCGGCCAAGGTCACCTCGTCTCCGGTCACTTCGGTCCTCTTGGTCACACTGCGCTTTTCAAGGCGCTGAGGTCAGCGAAACCACCCTCCGCACACCCCAAAGCTATGGCTCCTAGCCCTATGGCCCCCACCTCCCACACCCCCCCCGCCCCCTTACCCTGTTCCCGTTCTCCGCCCCCCCCCCCCCCCCCCCCCCCCACCTCCACCTCTACGCATTGGTCTGACCCCCACCTCGACCTGCCATCGTCACACACACTTTTTTTTTTAACAAACCTCTCCCCCCCCCCCCACCCCCCACCCCCCCCCCCAAACTCATCTTCCCTATGCCTTTTGCCAGCGCAGGGGTGGCATACCCGGAAAAAAGTGTAATGGATCAACACCCGTGAGATTGTCATCCACCCCGTTTGGTCAGCGGGCACGAGTTGTGGACTCCTGCTTTACTCTCCTCCTCCTTTTCCCATTGTTACCCGGCCCCCCTCTCCCCCCCTCTCTCCCCCTTCTTTCCTGCCAACCTTGCCCCCCCCCCCCCCCCCCCCCGCCCCATCCCCACCTCCACCTCTTCCCCCGCTCCCACCGTTTCCTTTCTACCCTAACCCCTACCTCGCCCCCGACCGCCCTTTCGCAACCCCCCCCCCCCCCCCCTTCACTTGTCTCCACCCACCCTCTCTCTCTCTCTCTCTCTCTCTCTCTCACCAAAATTTCTCCCACTACGAAGCCTTCTTCTCTCTCTCTCCCTCTCTCTCCTCTCTCTCTCCTCTCCCCCTCTCTCTCTTTTCACCAAAACTTCTCTCCTCCTCTCTTCACTCAAAACTTCTTCTCTCACCCGAAACACTCCCCTCTCTTGCAATCCACCCCCCTCCTCTCTCTCTCTATCCCCCCCCCCCTCCTCCCTCTCCTCTCCCTCCTCTCTCTCCTCCCCTCTCTCTCTCTCTCCTCTCTCCCCTCTCTCTCCCTCCTCTCCCCCCCCCCCCCCCCCCCCCCAACCAGCCTTTGTAATCAGAAGTCGGAAGCCCTTTGTGAAGGCGGTGGACAGGTCAGGATGAAGAGACTGCAACAAAAAGGATAGTGAGAGCGCCATTGATACACTTGTTGTGCTGCCCAGATCTCTGTACCTCTGTCTTCAGCCCGCTGGTGGGGCCCCTCACTTTATTCACCTCCTCTCCCCCCCCCCCCCCCCCCCCCCCCCCCCGACCACTACCACCCCTCCCCTCCCCCCATCCCCCACCCCCCTTCACACTCACGGTGTCTTTCTTTTGTGGCCTCACCCACTGGGTGAAAAGTTCGTGTGTTTGGGTATTTCCTTTTCCCTAACCTGTATGATAATTAACGTGCGTTTCTTTTTCTTTTTTTTTTTTTTTTTTTTTTTTTTTTTTTTTTCTTTCTTTTTCCTTTTCTTTTCTTTTTTTTTCTTCTTTGCTTTGCTTTTTTTTTTTTTTTTGTTTGTTTGTTGAGAGATCGGGAAGAAGGTGGAAAGAGGGGAAGGAGGGGAGGAAGAGGTGAGGATGGCATGGAAGGAGAACTGAGGGGGGGGGGGGGGAGGGGTGGTAAAGGTAAAACAAAATTCGGGTCACTTGAAAGGATCGTATCCATAGCCTACAGAATAGTTTATCGACAATGTGTTCGCAAGTAATCCGTAATCCATTTCCAAGTAGCACTTTCTGTTAAATGACATCTCTCAAATCTGTTGAATTGTTGAATTTGAAAAAAAAAGCCAAATTTTCTGAAGACTTTGAACTTTAAAAAGCATCTGTTGTGTATATATATATATATATATAAGGGATTGTGGAGAAATACATGTTATACACAGGTTTTTGTGCCCATTTAATTTTTTTTTTTTTTTCTGTTTCCTTCTTTTTTTTTTTTCTGCGTTAGGATCATTGCTTTTTTTCCGTCCAACAAATGTGTATACCATTTTGAAGTTCCACTGTTGAGATGTGAATTTCAAAACTTCGAATTCCACCGACTGTCTTGTAAATTTTTACGAGATCAGAAGCTCTTACTGGGACAAATTAAGTTTAAGAGACAGACAGACAAACAGGCAGGCAAGCAGGCTGGCAGAGAGAGAGAGAGAGAGAGAGAGAGAGAGAGAGAGAGAGAGAGAGAGAGAGAGAGAGAGAGAGAGCAAAATAAACAAAACAAAAACAAAATAAAACAAAACAATGATTCCGAACTGAAACATAGAACTGTAACAGCAGCAATACATAAAGGAAGAATGAGCTTTACATATTAGTTTAGAAAAATGATTAGTGACATAGTGCAGTTGATGATAGAGTCTCTGTCTTTTGTCAAGAGAGAGAGAGAGAGAGAGAGAGAGAGATAGAGAGAGAGAGAGAGATGGAGAGACAGACAGACAGAGAGCTCTGTGTTTTGGGGTAAATGACAAATTTTGTGTGTGTGTGTGTGTGTGTGTGTGTGGTGTGTGTGTGTGTGTTCACTTGCACTCGCGCGCGCACTTTCCGCGGTGAAAATGAGAGGGAGGGGGGCGGTGTTTGGCTAATTACAGAGCTCGCTCCTCTCTCACCACCCCGACCTATCATGCAATTCCATTTCTCTTCTCCGCTCTACACTCCCACCCCTGACCCTTTTTACCCCACCCACACTCAGCCTTGTTCCACCCTCTCCTCCCCTCGCTCCCGCGCATGCCATGCCGTCTGACATGACTTATGATGACGAGAGAGAGAGAGAGGGAGGGAGAGACAGACAGACGGACACAGAGAGAGAGATTTACATAAGAGAGAGAGAGATTTTACATGAGAGAGAAAGAGAGAGAGACAGAGACAGAGAGAGAGAGAGATTTTACATTAACAACAAACAAAGAAACAGAAAAGAAAAACATTCAGACGTTTTTATGGTCAATTTTCTTACGAAACTATGTGAACACAAGACATAAACTATTGTTTAAACCAAAAAGATTGGAAATGTTTCACCTCTCTCTCTCTCTCTCTCTCGCTCTCTCCTCTCTCTCTCTCTCTGTTAAAGAGGGTCTCCTCTCTGAGTCATTAGCCACAAGAACAAGGGTCGGAGGTGTGGCTGGCGCGAGCGGCGCACGTGCAGCAAGCCAAAACGAGGTTCCCAGTCACGAGGGACCTCGTGCTCGCTCGCGCCGCCATAGGTCATACTGTCAGGCATGTCGCAGTGAGACCTTACAATGGCGGCGGCTCGCTCGCTCGCTCGGTCATAAATCTCCTAAGGGCCTCTCTGGCCATTTTGGATCGAAAACCTTCTTGTCTCAGTTTTACAGAGGGAGAGGAGTGTCAGAGAGACGTGTGATTTGTTATCTCCCTTGAATTGATTGTGCTGTGTGGGGTGATGTAATCATTGGTTTGACGCAGACTCCCCCCCCCCCCCCCCCCCCCCCCCCCCAACCACCTCCCCCCCCCCCCCCCCCCCCTTTTTTTTTTTTTTTTTTCTTTTTTTTTTTAGTAATTGACTTTATTCACGTTGTGTTGTGTGTGTGTGTGTGTGTGTGTGTGTGTGTGTGTGTGTACGTACGTACGTACGTACGTATGTGTGTGCGTGTGCGTGTGCGTGTTTCTCTGTGTGTGTTGTGTGTGTGTGTGTGTAAAATCCGCCTTCATATGGCGAAAATTTCGACTCGGAACTATCTTCGTGGGGAAAATAAAACAATTGGCAACGCTAGAATGGACTGCCTAACGGTACCGCTGTAATGCTAGTAAGGTCGATTTGCTTGATTATATACGAGATATAATCTGCAGGTTCCAGTTCATAGTTAGAAGAAGAGCTTTAACGGCGGTTTACTTAATTAGTACATGGTAGTAGACGAGTTAGAGACCAAAAAAGGAGTATTTGAAGAAAAGTATGAGGTTGACCAAACCACCCTCCACCACCATCTCCCACCTCTCGCTCCTACCTCCATTCGGAAAACACCATTTGGAGAACGTTCAACAACTTGCTATTTAATGGAAAGAAGTTTGCATCGGTCGGGTCATGTAATGCGATCTTTGCGAAATGCTCACAAAATGAACACCCATCAACTGAGCGTCACACAAAGAGGCTGTCAAATGGCAGAAAGTTTACACGCACGCACGCACAAACACACACATACACTCTCTCTCTCTCTCTCTCTCTCTCTCTCTCTCTCTCTCATCTCTCTCTCTCTCTCTGAACCCTGAACTCTATGAGTTCTTCAACACTTTCTTTTAATGACCAACGTTTCGTCAGGTAGCTTCCTCGGGGTCTGTGAAACATATTGGTAGTCATGTAGCTTAAAAAAAAATGTTAGGGTGAAACTACATACTAGCTAGATAAATGACTATTTAAAGAGACAGAGGTATAAACGAATGAATCTTGAACAGCCCAGTCGCTGATCCAGTTTCTTCTTCTTTTTTTCATAATTAATTCAGTCCACTTGATCTTCTTTAAAAACAAGTGTTTTCGCGAAAGAGTAGACATCAAACAGTATTTTTTTTCCCCCTACAAATGTAAGCCAACCGCTTTTTTTCAACTTTTTTTTTTTTTCA
>JADBJO010000389.1:665000-667500 GCA_016801955.1 Conus betulinus
CTAACTTACCCACACGGGATGCTCATAAAGTCCCAAATCATAAGTCATCGAAGTGAATACGAAGTGTCGGGAAGTTCCTTTCTACATTTTTCATCCTACAGACATTACCAAACTATGGAATAATTGGACTGGGAAAATAAAGGAGAAAAAAAAAATTATCTAAAGATCTGACACCGTTCTCCAATTTAGCCAAAACAAAAGTCAACTTAGAAAAAAAAAAATCTGCTTTTTAGTTCTGATAATGTATGTGATTCTCTCTCTCTCTCTCTCTCTCTCTCTCTCTCTCTCTCTCTCTCTCTCTATATATATATATATATATATATATATATATATATATATCTCCGCGTGTGTGTACACGTGTGCGTGTGTGTGTGTGTGTGTGTGTGTGTGTGTGAATCTGCACGCTTTAGTAATACTCCATCAGTGAACGCAGACCATCGTTTTGATGTTTTAACTTTCATACACTCATTCAAACCTGTTGTAGGACGATAAACAATGAACAAAATAAATCGCAAACAAACGTCAACTATGGGCTGAGAAGACGAATATACTATCTATTCTGATTGGTCTGTTTCGGAAGATAAAGACATTAACTCGCTGAGAGATTCATGCACACAGACGATGCGGCAGCCGGCGGTTTGGGCGTGTCATGGCAGTTGACCTCCAAGGTACATATGTACAAGGTTCTTAAGGCAGAGGCACCGATAGCATCCAGTAACGCTACCGGCGGCTGATGCGTCGGGCTCCAGGTTGACACCGGAGAACAAAATTAATGGAGATATGGGAGAGGGTGGGGGGGGGGGGGGGGGGAGAAACATACACACACACACACACACACACACACACACACACACACACACACATTCGCACACACGCACGCACGAACACACACACACGCACGCACGCACGCACGCGCACCCCCACCCACCCCCCCACACACCCCACACACACACACACACACACACACACCTTGAATCACGCGCCTGCTTCCACTCCACTCACTGCATGGTCAAGGGTAATAATCACCGCAGACAGTTGAAGCTAATAGACCGTTTCTGCAGTGGAGGAGGGATTCACTGGGGGGACGTTCATGGCAATTAATAGGGAATGATGAACGCCATGTCCCCGTACAGGTGAGCGGAGCGAATAAAACATGGCACACTGAGGGAGTCAAAAATCTGCCTCACCATTTTCTTTATCAAAAGAACAGGAATTGTGACACGAATAGAGAAATCACACACTCTGAATTTAATTTCAATGTGTTGTCAGTAACTCTCTTCCTTAATTACAATGATGTCAAAATCACAACTTTGTCTACTTGAACACCCTTAGACACCCTTAGACAAGATTCGGCATATCTCTGGTGGGTAAGGCTACCACAGATGTCATGTCGAATCTGTCGAACGGTGCACTATGAAACACGCGTTCGTAGGGTGTTGGGGATTTACATGGTATTCGACTTAACAACTTTACAGCAGATTCTGCGAAGGCCGTTCAGGGATGTTCCACTGAATGGGATAGTTTCTGAGAAAGAAAGGGATGTTTGTCACTTAATTTGAGAATTTGAGCAAAACAGAACCAGTTTTAATAATTGCTGAGAATATTTGAAACAAACTGATCTGTTGATGTGCGTGCGCTCGCGCGCACGTGTATGTGTACATGTATGTGTGTTCCTTTCCTTTTTCTTCGTTTGTTTGTACGCTTGTTTCATATCGACACGTCTGGAATCTCTTCTGACTGTCAAGGTAACAATTATGGTAGTGATTTTTCAGTGCCTTTATTTTGCATGTCATTTCCCTGCCTGAATTACAGCCACAAATATTTTCATTCTGAGTTATCATGATGGAATCAAATAACAGTGAAAATGCATACTACAATAACCACGAAGAAAGAGAATAATGGATTGATTCATTCACCTGACAATCATATTTATGGATTTTAAAAGATTAAGTTTTTAATACCAAAAATTCAATTTCTTTGGAAAAAAAGGGTCATAATGCATACCATGGACGGCCATAGCGATTAACATCATAATGCATACTATGGACGGCCATAGCGATTAACATCATAATGCATACTATGGACGGCCATAGCGATTAACAGTCATAATGTTACAATACAGGTGAGAGGGATACACTCCTAAAGATGTGCAGTTGGCGATTAACGCTAATACTATGGACGGCTTTGTTCTTGTAACCAAACCAGATACCTCTGCTTACCGTTGGATTTCAGCTGAAATGTCATTTTAAATGATGTATGATTGTTCGAACAGTCAATGTCTTCCTCTTTACGAGCAGTTTGAAACTCCCCTCCCCTCCCTCTCTCTCTCTCCTCTCTCTCTCTCTCTCTCTCTCTCTCTCTCTCTCTCTCTCTCTCTCTCTCTCTCACACACACACACACACACACACACACACACACACACACACACACACACACACCTACGCAGGGATTAATCTATAGGATATCCGATTTAATGGTAAGAAAGAAGTACACTAAAAAT
>JADBJO010000389.1:672500-682500 GCA_016801955.1 Conus betulinus
TCGTCTCTCTCTCAATCCTTGAATTTGTTATGGCAAGCAGGTATGTTTTGAATGAAGTCCCTTTTTGCTGTCAAAAATTAAACACAAAGTATAGGAGATTTATCTCTGTAGTTTGCATTCAGAAGAATAACTCTATGACAAATATATGTTTCTGATGTAAGCTGGCAGCTTAAACTATTTAGAGGCCTTTGTTTTATTCGGTTTCGACCTCTAAGAATACTGCTATATGTGCTTACTGTGTGGAACTGTTGAGTGAACTTTCGCTTTTAGTTTCCATGAGTGATGTATAATTTTATTACGCTTCTTCAAATAAGCCCTTGCAGTAAAATGATCTAATTCTCTCTACTACCGCCATTCTCTGAACTGTAACCGGAACCTCTCTCTCTCTCTCTCTCTCTCTCTCTCTCTCTCTGTCTCTCTGTAGAATCCTCTCTCTCTCTCTCTCTCTCTCTCTCTCTCTCTCTCTCTCTCTCTCTCTCTCTCTCAATCTCTTCTCATTTGTGATGTCGAATCTCACTCATCTACTTTCCTCAATAATCTCTCTTTCATGGCAATCTAGACAGTGATTGGCAAGCAGTTTTGAATCGAAGTCCCTTTTGCTGTCAAAAATTAAACACAAAGTATAGGAGATTTCCTCTCTGTAGGCTGCATCTCAAAAGATCTAGTCCCTTTTTGCTGTCAAAAACAAGAAATATGTTTGCATATGCTCTTCTGACCTTATAAGCTGGCAGCCAGCTCTAAACTATTTAGAGGCCTTTGTTTTATTCGGTTTCGACCTCTTAGTACCTTAAATACTGCTGATATCTTAGTGGCTTACTCGCTCTGTGTGGAATCTGAATGAGTGAACTTGTCGCTTCTGTCTGAATCCAACACAAGGCTTGATCACTTACTATTGCTTCTCTGTATCTCACTTTATTAATTCTCTCCTCTCTCTCCTCTCTCCTCTCTCTCCTCGCCGCTCTCTCTTCAAATAAAGCGATGTCCTCGCTGAATAAAATGATCTAATTCTCTCTCTCTCTCTCCTCTCTCTCTCTCTCTCTCTCTCTCTCTCTTTCTCAGAAATCAATTAGAATCCAAGCCATGCAATGCAACACACGCAGGAATCAGACTGAGAACACAAGGCTATGATCACTTACATTTCACTGGTTCCGCTCCCAAAGGTAGAGATCTCGGTACCTGCACACACCAGCACAATAATGTTACATATGATGCTCTTACTCCTACAAGGCTGTGCACTGAAACACTGTCATCCTATGAAAATCAAAGAGATATTCAGTGACTGTGGCTTTACATTATGAAGTCAGAAGTGACAGAACGGAGTTTACAAATTACAGTTCAGAGTTTGTGTCTGTATATTTGTCGTAAAGTTCTAGTATATAAGGGCTAATTACTGGCTTAAAAATGCCACCACTCTCTGTGGTTTAAATGCAAACAGAAAAACAAAGTTATCCTCTCGGTCCCCGCCATCACAGCTCCGATGCGGTCTAAGTGGTCGGCTGGACAACAAACAACGTCACTTGACATCGCCTGTCCACAATACTCATGCACGCAAGGTTCGTGAGACGATCTGAAACAATCATGTGGTTGTAGTCATAGTCAGAAGCATCATAAAACAGTAATATCTCGTTCAACCCACAGCCAGATAACAAGCCAATAAAAAGCACATTCCCAGAGGTGTGGGGTTTGTCGTTCAAAAAGACACATGACTACTGACCCGTGCACTACATGATGAAAAATAATCAGTCGTACCCACGCGCCATTTACCCTTCTGTCGTCTCGCTCTTTATCGTCGCACGTGCGAGATTACGACAGACAGCAATAAACTCTTTGTGAGGTTCCGGCCAGCTCACACCGAAAATCATCCAGGGGGGTAAAAACCATCCATCCGCTGATCGGTTCCGGTGGGGGCATCCAGGAGAGGTAAGTTAGGCTTTGCGTTCCGGATCACAGGCGGTGCGAAATGGTTTTGTCCCGACAGGAAAATGGCGTCTGTGAACAATAAAGCAGTCATGTCTGGACTTAGCCAAATGTGACAAATCATCGCCAACATTATGGTTTTACGTGGTGAAGAATATGAAGTTCAGGGGAACGAGAATATGTATTTACAGTGAGTGTGGAGAGGTTTCATTTACGTAGATGGAAAGACACACAAGTGGCGGAGAACGTGGAAGAAAACATCGACTACAGTGTTACTGTCTGATCACTAAGATGTTTTCTTAAGGCAGAACGCATATGTTTTCATGGCAGTATATTCGTACATTCTGTTGCATTCGTACATTCTCTTTGTGGCAATTTGCGTACATATTCTTCGCTTATTTGTGACAGTTTGTGTATACAATTTGTTGCATACACATGACAATGTGCGCTCACAATTTTGCACCCTGTATGAGGCAATGTGTGTTCATGTATCCTGTTGTGTTTACATTGTTTTCCAACTCAACGATCCTTTTCTGAATAAAACTGACCGATGGGACTGTTCAGAGGGTCCGATGACTTTATGGACTTTCCGTGACTTTTGCCCCGTCAAAATGATGACTGTTATGAGTTGGCATCACCTTAGCTGAAAAAGAGGGACATGGTTTTGAAAGAGAATTTGTCTCTCCCTTCAATGTCGAATCTTCACGGAACGGAGAATGCTCTCTCTCTCTCTCTCTCTCTCTCTCTCTCTCTCTCTCTCTCTCTCTATCTATCTATCTATCTATCTATATATATATATATATATATATATATATATATATATATATATATATATAATGTAACGTGTGTGTGTGTGTGTGTGTGTGTGTGTGTGTGTGTGTGTGTGTGTGTGTGTGTGACTTGAGATATCGATAAAGTGACTGAATTGTGTGAATATATTTCAAGAGATGTTTTAAGAGGTTCCTGTCAGTGAAATAACATAACACACAAATTTACATTTTTGCCATAGTGAGAAGAATGTGCGCGTGAGGCGAAAGTCGACAAACCCGTCAAGACATGCAGTCTGCGTGATCCGAAGAATAATATGTGCAATTGTTTTCGAACAACCTCAGCCCCACCTCATTCCTGGCCCTTTTTCCTTTACTTCACCCTCCTATCCTCTCCACCCCTGTCTCTGAGAGAACTCTGTTTATTTATCACGTTTTATTCTCATACGCCGTTACGTATTCATACTGCAGGTACAGACGGATTGCGAGTCAAGTCGCACTTTGAAATTGCAGACAACATTAACTATATAGATCATACTACTTACCTGCAGAAAACTGTCAAAACTTGAAACTGTTACACGATCTGTGAAACTGACTTTGCTTCTCTATGAACATCAATTAGGGGGAGGGGAGAGGGGGAGGGGGGGCACCCTAGAGTCGAATGCTTAGAGCGTTTCCCTGCGGAACTGACGGTCGGGAGTTCGAACCACATGTAGGGTCGAAATTCGGACGTTTTGAACTTCAGCTTTTTTCTTTCTTTCTGTTTTTTCCCTTTTTTTTGCGTGTGTGTGTTTGTTTTTGTGTTGTTTTTAACTGCGCTAATTCATTTATAAGGTATTGTGAAGTTCGAAAGAAATCCGAACTGAGAATGCAAACAAATGTACTTAATTAGTTTTGGATATACGAAATATGAACAGGAACACCAGAAATTGTTCGCCACAAAAAGTTCTTTGTGGTTGTCTTCTCTTGAAATGAACTTCCAAGAGCATCCCTTACTTAGCAAAGCTGATGCATAATGGTCCCTTTTCTTTCCTTCTTTTTTTCCTGACAAATGAAATAGTAGTTTGTGTAGCTACAATCACTCGTTTGTTATTTGACAAAACGGCATCGTCGCACAGGCCATTGTGTGGCAACGATCTACAGATTGATTTGTCCATAATGAAGTGGGGAATCTCGTCTGAAGGGTCGGTACAGGACCCGTTCTACCCAACACACTGTTGCTCGCTTGCGCTCCACAGAGACGGATCTTTATGGGCTATCAGGTCGGCACTGTTTTTGACAGGATGAGATAATGATTTGAATCATTTGTTTTGTCCGGAACATTCACTGGTTTATTTCCAGAGTAGGGACGGAGTGTGAACTGTGTATATTACCACCATACCGTATGAAATGCATACACTGAATTGAGGCTTCAACTTTTGATAAAATTTTAGCGCATGCGCACAAAACAAGTAGATACCTATTTTTTTGTCTTCTGTCTATAGTTTCTTGATGTGGCAATGACTGAAATAATACATAAATAACACACTGTGTTTGCCTATTTCATTTGAAACAATCACTGTGTTTGCCTATTTCATTTGAAACAATCAACCGCCATGTAAGCTTACTGAGGGTTAATGCGTTCTTGACGTCACAGACAAGCTTTGTATGCCACCATTTCCGCAATCACTTCTTGGCAGTGTTCAGACACTGCTCAGAGCAGCATAAAATGATTATACAACATTAAAATCTTAACTTAAACTCTCAAGTCTGGCTCATTTAATGCAAGACTTTGTAATCACTTGTCAAGTTTCAATGTTTTCAGACGACGGAAGTTTTCAACATCGTTTTTTTCTCTCTCAACTGTTCCCATTATTCTTCATAAGATGATCGTAATTGTGCAGACGATAGTTCTGCAGTATCCGTGAACAATTTACACGTGTCTACGTACTGCAGCTCTAACAATTATTTCAAAACTCCGTAGAGAATTTCTGACACTAAAGTGTGAAATTGTCAGTTTGGTTATCCGTAGACAATTAGGAAATAGTGCAGTAATTCTTTTTCAGTGTAAAAAACAGTGTGTGTTAATGACATTATTTCATCCAGTTTTATTATTGTTTTTTGTTGCAGAAACTCGGTTTGTTGGTTTATTTGGTGCTCCGTGGGTGAAGGGAATAACCAGTTACCATTGCATATCGCTTGGGTGACACAGCTGTTAGTCATCTGTTCAGCTAACTGCCATACCATCAACATGTAGTGAAATTAGGACTCTATGGAGGTGGGGGGCTAGGATGGTGGGGGTGGGGTGGAAGGGCGGGGTAGAGACCTGGCGATCCTCAGCCAACAAGGGCGACTAAACCATGCAGGATTAGGAGCCGCTTTGAAGTTGTTCCCCGTGCCCAATGGGAAATCTCACGCACGAGCGATGGAGGTCCGTGGCGGTCATTGGCATGGCCACGTCAGACTATTAGCGAGGACTTTCCGTGGCCATTTGTCACAGGTCTATCATGACGGTCCGTTGTGCGGCATTGAATCTTCACTGTCCTCGTCTGCATCAACCACGCCGACGTTGACTGCCGATCAGCGAAGCGCTCTGTAGGGCTGCCTGCGGAGTCCGTTTGATCAGGACTACTTTTTGTTCGTACGTCAAACTCATGTCTTTCCTCCGCCAACATCACTCAGCTTCCGGGTCGCCAGCAGCCTCTGGCGGTTTGTTCAGACAGGAACTATTTTTTGCTACTTTCACTGCGTGTGTTCCTCCGCCAGCCCCATCGAGCTTCCGGATTGACGAAACTCTCCAACCCTTTCAGCAAGAACTACTTTTTGTTTGTTATGTTGCATGTCTTTCTCCGCCAACTACGCATAACTTCCGGATCAGTTAGGTTCGTTAGGCCTATCTACAGCGTGCATTATGGGTCAGTGGTGGAGAACCAGGCTGCAGTCAGACACTTGAAGTTCGTATCCCGCTGGTCTCTCAGTATGACAACTGTCATTTTCATTGCCCATTTTAAAGTGTTGTCGTTCTGGTGGTGTAAGGTTCTCCCCCCCCCCCCCCCCCCCCTTACTGTCCTGTAATGGTGGGCCTGGACGTTGCACTTTAATGTAATCCAACCAGCTGCATGGGAAAGGTAGGATGCTGCAAAAAAAAAAAAAAAAAAAAAAGGATGGATAATAAGCCACCCGGAATGATGATGATGATGATGATGATGATGACGATGATGATGATGATGATGATAAAAGATGGTTATCAAAGGCTTCATTTTAAAAAAATAAGCCATAATCATGTAAAAAGCGTTGTCCCATTCTTGGTTTTCTCTACTCCACTGTGTGAAATAAAGCGTTGCTTACTTGGGTCCTATGCAATATGTGATCCGTGTTTTTGATCCCCAAACATGATAACTGGAAGCTTGTGCAGCACCTGCCCTGGGTAGGACACAGCCACACTGACTGAGGGTCTAATTCTGTGTGAAAGACTGCGAGCGAGCATAACCCCAAACCACGCCTTGATGGTAGATGGGTACACGTTAAAAATTCAGTCAGTCAGTGTCTAACCCGTATGGGGGCCCGGGGGAAGCGGCGCCGTGCATCTGGTGGTCTAACCTTGTCCAAACCGTCCCCACGCTTCACTGGGCATCGGTGCCCCTCTCTCTCTCTCTCTCTCTCTCTCTCTCTCTCTCTCTCTCCGGTACGTCTGCACGGTTCGATGACTTTCAATTTCGGTGGGTGAGCGTTGCTCTTGGTCACTGGAGGGCGACTATTATTTAGACATAAACATTCGGCCTCTTCTATCCTCCACAACTCCTGCGATTCCTCGTCCCTGCCCCCCCCCCCCCCCCCCCCCCCCCCCCCTTCCCTACCCACCCCGCACCACCTCTCTCTCTCTCTCTCTCTCTCTCTCTCTCTCTCTCTCCTCTCTCTCTCTCTCTCTCTCTCTCTCTCTCTCTCTCCTCTCTCTCTCTCTTCTCTTCTGTTGCTTTGGCTGGGCTGAATTGCTAGCTTTGTTACGATCGCTTAGCGATGAATGGGAGGATTCTCCGATTGTTCTGGGCACATATGATGGACCCAGCCAGTCCACAGATAAGCTCACGGCTGGTTAGTGATGATAAGATCGAAACTGGTGAATCCTCAATGCCTGACCACGCGTACATACACGCGAGCGCGTGGACTGCTAGAGAAAGAAGAGTGAAGGGGAAGGAGACAGGGAGTGCGGGGGGGGGGGAGGGGGAGGGGAGGGGAGGGGAGGAGGAGGAGGAGGTGTCTTCCCTGTCTTTTCTTACCTTTCTTTCTTCCGGGTATTCTTTTTTTTCCTTTTTTTTTTTTTTTTTTTTTCCTTCTTGTTTGTCTGTTTGTTTCTTTGCTTTTTCTTTTTTTTTTTTTTTTTACAAACTTCATTTTCTTTGTGCTGCTTATTTTTTTTTTCCCTTACCTGACTTTGTAATATTGGACATTGAGAAATTCCCACCACGATCCTTTGTCTCCTGTTATTCGTTTTGTTTTGGATTGTTTGTAATTGTAGTGACAGTAGTCGTAGTAACAATAATTTTCGTTCCTGGTCTCATTGTTGTGGTTGTTATTGTTGAGGCCGTCGCCTTGAAAGGCTAGTGGTCGGAAAGAAATTGATATGTACATACATTGATTGTACTCTGTTTTTTTGTCCAGGACAGGGGAAAATCGTGATGGTATTGCTTACGTGATTAAGGTGCTGTATAAGTCGTGCTTAACACACCAAGGTAATCTCACGACTCATACACGCATAATTATGCGCACTCATGCACCCACCAAACATCCCATTCTCTCTAGGAATAGGAATTCACGTATTTGCTTTTCTTCTGACAACAAAAGAACAAGAAATAATTATTCCTGTTCTGCTTATATAAAACACACGAAAACTTTAAATGCACAAAGGAAAGACATATCCAAACACAAGAGATCAATACTTCCTAATCTCGGGTTATCTGCTACAATAGCCTTACACACACGCACATACACACACGCACACGCACGCACACATGCACCCACGCACACACACACACACACACACACACACACACACACACACACACACACACACACACACACACACACACACACACACACACTAGCACACCACACTACAGGTACTGCAAATTGTCTTAGCACAAGGTGATGATGACGCCTTCGATTGTCTGGCACCAGTTTCCAGAGTCTCCGTGGTCGTCTCTGTGGACTCTTCTTCGAAGTAGGAGTCTTCTTTTCTCCTTCCTTACCTCTGGAATCTGGACTTTGTCTTTGTTTCTCAGTCTGTGTTTGACGCCGTTCCCTCCGGTCAAGATCTGGCTTCCACTCCAGCCGCCAAGATCACGTTCTCTTGAACCCCAGTCTGTCCTCCTCACTCTTCTCGCTTCCTCGTGTAGTTTTCTGTTCTTCTCTTCACTCTCGTTCCCCCTCCTCCTGTCACCCACATCCCGTCTGCCTTAAAGATTACAACAAAGAATCTCCCTAGGGCAATGCCTTTATCTACGTTGCCTCCTTACCACCATGAACACATCCACAGTGAGTCCCTCTCTTCCACAGCATCATACACACACATTTCCTAAATGACAGCCTAACCACCAACCACTTCTCACAAAATGGACACCATAAACTCTAAAAGACTTCTGTGGTCAGTTTCATACAATAATTATCTTCCAGACAGTTAAGACCACGCCGTCCTCACGCATTCAACCAGCCCGACAGTAGCCTCAACACAGTGCCTTACAGCAGTACAACCTGAACAACCAAACGACTCCTAGTCTTCAATTACCATGGGTTCAGTCTTTTCACTTTCACTGAACAACATCAGCTCACTGAGCTCCGTGCACCACACTTGATGCTCCGAGGTCCAAGTGGATAATTTGTCTCCCCTTGACTTTTAAAGCTAGGGTCGAACCCAGGACACCTATCCGCCTTCGATGATTATTGGCACCTGCCCTGTCCACTTGCACCTCCTTCATGCAGCTCGAAGGTCTGCGCTAGTTGCGGGTCCTAGTGCTGATTGTCCGATTATCCACTTCTCTACCACGCTCTAAACCGCTGTCACTTAAGGTGCTTTAAGCCCTCTATGAGAGATTTCGCTCCCTTGACAGTTTTACCCAGGACGTTTTTCAATAAAACTGCCCTGTGATTGGTAGACACACTTATCGCGCAGTTTTTTCTCACTCCTTAGATTAAGGATCGAATTTTGGACTTTCATAGGTGAGTGTGCATATATGTGTTTGCACTTTGCACGTGCGTGTGTCCCACGCATGAATTTGTGAGTACGGGCATATCCCTTGCGTACGTGTACATCTGTTCACACAATAATTCAGATTTGGATACTTCATTCTTACAATGAATTTAAAGCATCTCAGAAGGAACGGAGACTGCAGCGATAGAGAAAAAAAAGGGGACGACGATGTAGGTGTATGTCTTCGGACCTAAAGAGTTTAGACACCATCTTGCCACCGCCTCCACATTCCCCCTCCCCCTGAACTCCCCCCCCCCCCCCCCCCCCCCTCCCCCACCTTTATAGCTTACTCATAGTCCCCTTCTCTCGCCCTTTCCATGCCCTTTTCACCTTCCCTCTCCCACTTCCCACCTCCCCCATCGCCCACCCCCACCCCCGAAACTCTCTTCTGCTGTTACAGCCAGCCCTTCACCCCTCTACCCCTATCCGCCGCCAGGGGTTGTGTCAAGCGTGACGAAGCGTTATGCAAATACTGCAGGCTGACTGAAGAAAGGCCAGGCATGTTGGGAATCTCTCGTTTCTTCCCTTTATTCCTCCCCTGCTGTGTGGGCACGACTATGTGTTTATTGCTGACCAGGGTGGCACTGATTGTAGTGGCGGAGTGGCGTGTGTGCGTGCATGCGTGCGTGCGTGCGCGCGCGCGCACGCGCATGTGTGTGTGTGTGCGCGCGCGCGCGCGAGCGCGCGCGTGCTTGCCTTCTACTGCTACCTATCGCTGTATTCTGAACCTAAAAAATTGTATGTAAAAATTTGTTTTCAATCCAAAATATTTGTTAAGATTTACATGTACACTCGTTGGTACCTTCATTGTGTATCCACACTCCACACCCTCCTTCATATCCAAGATGAAGATATCGATGTTGGGTGGATGGCTGTTGTACCTTCTGATCTGGCCGAATTTTCAAACGATCCGCCATAGACATTTAAATTCCATTTGATCTTGCCTCGTTGATCAGACTTGTGAAAAAAGGGATTTTGATCACAGTTTTAAAAGCAGTTATTATTATAGTAATATAGAGAGAGAGAGCACCTACTTGGTGGCTTACAAGATCTACTGTGCAGAACTATAACTATATCAGAAATGTCCGAAAAG
>JADBJO010000389.1:695000-714391 GCA_016801955.1 Conus betulinus
GTCAGAATGAGGTCTCTGAATAAGCCAGTGAAGAAACACAATGCTCTCAGCTACCGTTACTCCACCATCCGATTTTAAACCAACACAGAAAGCTTACCAAGAGAGAGAGAGAGAGAGGCAGAGACAGAGAGAAAGAAAGAAAAGGATAAAGAAAAGAAAAACAAACTTAATTCTCTCTACCTTTCATATTCACTCACGCCAATAATGTAGTGGTAAAAGTGACTGCATTGAAGGACTGTAAACCACGGTCTGCTGACATATACCACGCGAGTACTTGAGCGCTCTCCATCGTCAAGCGCACAGGATAAAGACAGGGAAAGTCCTCGGTGAACATGAACAAAATCCGATTTCTCCTCTGTCCATTTATCTTCCACACATTCAACAATGACCGCTGTGAGCTACTCGTATTGGGATGGGAGGATTTGGGGAGGAGGGGGGATACACGAAGTAAACGAGGTAAACCCGTGTTTGCCTACCTCTTCATTCCAACCGCCACTCTTTCATTATCACCTCGCTGATCCCCCCTGATACCCTGACTTCCGCGACAGAGACGCGGTCTCTTGGAGGCCCAAGCCGCTGGATCTCCGGCTGGACAGGAGCCCAGCCCTCCACATCGAAAGATCAGTTCTTCAGCGGGGTCCCGAGCTGGCACTAATGACCTTCCAATTCCCCCTGACGGCTCTGCTCCCGCCTCTAAGCTTCTCCGGGGCTTGTTATTTTGCCCCGGCCGCTAATTCACTGTCTGCGTAAACGGGCGTTGTGTGCCCTTTGTCCCAGAGATAGCCGACAGCCGCCCACGTGACGTGGCGCGTGTTACCGAGGGTGACGACACTGAGCCGATGTGGCGACAGGGTGACGCCTCGGCTCGTGTTCTTTTTGACAGCATGCAAGACGCTGATCCTGGAAGAAGGGTGCCAGTAGAAGGAGGTGGAGTAGGTGGGTGTCTGTGTCTCAAGGGGAAATACATTGAGAAGCACCGAGCTTTATTAATCATGGCTGAAGATGTAAATAGCAAATAAATACATTTTTAAAGTGACCGTCTTCAGTGCGCCGTAACGTCCATCCAAATTAGACACTTCAAGAGCTTTCAGCGTTTTGAAACTATGGGCTTTGTAATGATAAACACAAGGAATGTTTTTCGCATACACATACACACACAAATTCTGTATGCATTCAGCAGTTTTGTATATCTACATGGTATAGCTATAATTTGCCACTTCAAGTGGAAAATGTCGAAAGAAAGAAACGTTTTACAAATATAGAATATCATTACATTTTCTTTGTATTTTTTCAATCTAATTTTTGATATCAGACACCTCTCGGGCCAAAACAATCTACGATGCAAAACCGACACAGGTAAGCAGAGCGGTTGTACTACACACAATTCTCTTCAGTATTTCTTGTAATTGTATCATTTTAGCTTCCTCGTGCCAGCTGGTCGTGGCTCATCATCATTGAATACATCATTTGATTAGTTAGTTAACTGCACGAACTTTCAGAAACAACGATCGTGTTGACAAAAATGATGTTATATTGGTATGTGGACACCATTTAACAAAACTGTATTTTGTGTAATTAAGCTTTAATTCTTTGTTTCTACCCCCTCCCCCCCTCTTTTTTTCATTTTTAAATATCTTTAATCTTTCCTCTTTTTTTATATTTTAAAACAAAACAAATGATTAGCTCGTCTATATCTCGTCACAGTATTACCGCCAATTTTGTCGTCTCAATCACTTATCTTTACATTACCATCAGAAAAGGAAGATGCAGCAACAGTAGCAGCAGCAGCAGCAGTTAGTTATAGATGTAGGAAAACAATGGAGAGGAGGAGAAAGAACAACTGCTGAAGCAGCAGAAGTAAGTGTCCATTTGCATCACCACTATATTCACAAAGACAAAACACACTACCACCAAATAACAACATCAATGACACAAACCTTCTTCATCCAAACTGTGACCCTCACCTAAACGGGTAGCCAACAGAAATGGGGACTAATGAACACTATTGACCAGTGACGGCCCGCCAGACTGGTCACGTCGTTACACATCAATAACTTCCCACCTCACGCCGGAAAGATCCCGTTACCTTCGGTCCTCGTCCATCAGACAATAGTAATCTAATTTCTTGTCGCACGCGCACGAACGCGCGCGCGCGCGCGCACACACACACACACACACACACACACACACACACACACACACACACACACACACACACCACACACACACACACACACATTACTCCGCCCCCTTCTCTTCCCCCAATGCTATCTCCACCTCCACCCCTCTACAACACCCGAATAATTGTGGTTTGGCTGGAAAGGATTCAGCGTGAATGTGGACCCGAGCCATCTTCCACGTCAGGTTGAAGACACTGTCGTGAAGATGAGAACAGACAGTTCTGAAGACGCTGCTATTGGAGTCACTTGCAGTATGGAAACCTAGTGTTGCCAAAAGAAGGTTGTTCCGAGAATACCTAAATGAATTTATTCAAGTCGTGTCGTTTATTTTTTAGTTGGCGACATCCAGGGCTCATTCTATCCCCAAATCATCACGCCACTACCAAAATGTTTTAGAGTAATGCGAAACCAGCTGTTGCAGGGGCGGATCACTTATCCAGAAGAGATAGACATCAAATATCGTTTTAAAAAGTCTTCAATGGTCAAAACGTTGTTGCGAAAAATAGCGGCAAAATCCATCCTCAACCGCCAAATTAAAACGTAGTAGTCCACCCACCACCACCCACAACACACACACACACACACACACACACACCACACACACACACACACACACACACACACACGAGCATGCACGCACGCACATACACACACGCGCAGCGCGCGAGCGCTGGAGGGTAGGATGACAAAAAAAGCTGTAAAGTTTATTCTTTCACCCTCAATGAAAGTAATTTTAACTTGACCTGACTGACTTGACGCACGCACTCAGGCACACACACACGCACGCACGCAATTAAGTACAGAGAGAGAGAGAGAGAGAGAGAGAGAGAGAGAGAGAGGAGAGAGAGAGAGAGAGAGAGAGAGAGAGAGAGGAGAGAGAGAGAGCCCCCTACCCCTGAGAGAGAGAGAGAAGAGAGACGTTGTTCAAACTGCCATTTGTTTTGGGCTTGTTTTAGTGAAACGGTACAAAAAGAAAAAAACGTTGTTCAAACTGCTCTTGTTTTGGGCCTGTTTTGTGAAACGGTTCCTTCTACCTTCTGTGTGAGGATGTCCTGTGTGTGTTTTCTTTCCTTGGGTGTGTGCGTGTGTGTGTGTGTGTGTGTGTTTCAAATTGAGTTGACTGCCGGCGGAAATTGAAACAACTAACTCCGCCGATGAACATGGACAAATTACAGGACAAAATTCGACGCTTTTCGATCTCTTAGGTCCTCTTCAGGCAAGATAAACAACACATTCAAGACAATAAAAACGAAGAACGAGCAATCACTTGTTTTTTTTTTTGTTTCTCTTGCCTGAATAAGACTTAAGAGGTCGAAACGCGTCGTGTTTCGTCTTGTACTTTGTTTGTCCATGTTAACCAGCGGAGTTACTTTAAAATCACTGTTGAATTTCTTCTCTCTTTTATTTTCAAAATTTTCAAAATATATCTCCAAACAAACTAGAAAAAGATAATTTCGTGGATGATTGAGGACGTACATACTTTTACTGGGAAAATAAACTGATACAGATTTGTGTGTTTCTTTGTAATCTTTTGTTCATTTTGACCGTAGTCAAAACCCATAACTATCACAACGCTCAACTCGAAGGCGGGGATGCTATTTTCGGGAAATCGAATTTCGACCAGCGATAGTAAACACAGGCTTGTTGACCAGTGGCCAGCCTGTAACAGTGGTCATTACATCTTTTCCTGTGATTTCCACACCTTCAGCTACCACTGTATCCGCTTTGTTGCCTTTAGCCGAACGCCAGGACTTGCTCAGTTTCTAAAGCGTTGATGGCAACTTCGCCAGTATCTGCCAGAGTCAGACGTTTTTGTCCCTGTTCTTTTTTTCTCCACCCCCGGGCTTTTTTTTAATTTTTTATTTAAGACTTATTCTGCCGGATATATACTATATATATATATATATATATATATATATAATATATATATATATGTGTGTGTGTGTGTGTGTGTGTGTGTGTGTGTGTGTGTAAACGACTCTAATGAGACTTGAATAGAGTAGATAGACAGATAGATAGATAACAGACAGATAGATAATAGATGGATGGGTGAATGGATGGACAGATAGATAATAATGGAATGGGTGGATGGATGGACAGATAGATTGAAAGATTGAAAGATTATTATCTTTACATCGTGTGTATCTCCATCCCACCTTCTTTCATTTTGTCTGTCTCTGTGTATCTATTTATCTGTCTGTCTATCTATCTATCTAGATATGGAAAAAAAGGTGCTGGATTAAAAAAAATGTCTGGGATAAGATTCTCGTTTGGCATGAGAGCTCGCTCGACACCAAACGCCTGGTTCCCTGTAATGATCGCACCAGTGTGTGTCACTTAACGAACCGAATCCAGGTGCAGATTGTTGCCATCTCTTCCAGTCGACGGTCAGCTCGTAACTACGGGGCTTTTCCTCGGATTAGTCGTCTGTTAACTGTTCAGACAGAATCATCTAAATACGATTTTGTCTGTTTGTGTATTTGCTACAAATACAAATGTGAATTGTCTGATGTCCCTATCAATCGGCTATAGGGATATGTTATATTGGTCAGACTGAAAGCACGTTATCAGTTTCATTTGTAATTTTTTTGTGTTGGAAAGAAAGAAAGGATGCGAGAAAGGATGAATGAATGAATAAATTAATGAACGAACGAACGAACGAACGAACGAACGAACGAATCAATGAATGAATGAATGAATAAATGAATGAGTGAATGAATGTTGAGACATTAAAACAAATACATTTGGATGGGTTGAAACAGGTGATACCTGAATAAACACATGTCATTACTACATATGCCACGTATCAAGAAAACCTTGTATTCTTTGAACCCGATAACACTTTCTGTCCTCCTTTGGTTTTCTTTCATTTCGAGTGTGTCAGTATCTACTGATTTACTTATTCATTGCTTTTTGTGTAATGTTTATACGTTTTGTTTTAACTGAAATGACTAGTACACACACAACACACACACACACACACACACACACACACACACCACACACACACACACACACACACACATATTCAGATGCTTTTTATATAATATCAACACATCCACAAAACGAAACAGAACAACAACTAGAACTATAAAAGCAACTAAAAAAAAAAAAAAACAAAAAAAAAGAGGAGTCCCTTTATTCCACTCTTGCAGCACCCATTACCCCTTCAATGCAAAATAATATACAATCGTCTCCCTCTCCGCCTCTCAAGATCTCGCCCTCCTCAACAGACTTTCTGCATAAACCGGACGTCATTCCCAACCCTCACAGCCTCAGTGGACGAAGCGCAGCATAATAGGATTGATGACGACTGCCTGCCTGCCAGCCTCTTCAACAAACTTTTCGACCTCCGTAACCCGACCGTCAGCGGCTAATCTTCCTGGGCATCAGATGTCCTCCCTTCTGGTCCAGCTCACCCACGCTCCAGGCAGACCCGCATCAGCCACATCTCCAAAGGAACCCGATGTCTCCCGTTGGAAAAGCGGAGCCTCGCTAGCACAAACAATGCGTGTCACCGTCAGGGACGCCCGAGATCCCGTTAAGTCTTCGGCCGTTGGTCTGGGTGGCGGAATGATAATCTAATGAGTGCCATCGTTAATTGGGTATTTGTTCGCTGCATTATTCACTCGCTTCCCTATAATACCGTGGCATCATCATTCTGTTACGCTGCCTCGGTTCTGTGTCAACGAAGAGAGGAGTTAACAGTTGTAATTGCTGTCAGATTCGGGAGGCAGAAGGGCGGAGCGGGTAAGGGGTGTGTGCGGGGGTGGGGGTGGGGCTGCAAAGCTGCTTTGGAAGGAAACAGAGAGAGAGAAGAGAGAGAAGGAGATGTCCGAGTAACCGCTAGAGGAGACCCGTTTCTCCCTTGAAATCGAAGAGAGCCCCGAGAGGGCGATTCGGCCGTTGACGGGTGGAGAGATAATCGAATGAATCGTTATGGTTTGCGTTTTATTGATAGACCCGAGATCTTTCTTGTATTGGGTGTATCCTTTCTTGTATACCTTGCGTTCAGAAAGTCGAAGGGGGTGTGCTGGGGTGGGGGTACTGTCAAGCTGTTTTAACGATGAGAAAATGAGCGAATTGTGTAATTATTAATTGGGTCGAAAATCAGTGCGTTCTCCACAAACCGCTATATTAAAAACGATATAATCAGCACGCCAAAGTAGCACATTTTCACGTAAAAGCAGTTATCTTCACTGGTTTTAACGCTGTTTGAAATATCAGATAGTGAGTCGGAGAAGACCACGTTATGATTTCACGTAAGCTTTGAGTAGTGAAACATGTAATTATGGCAGACACGGCTTCCGGTGGTCTGGCGTCTCTGCGAAGCAATCTTTGAGAAGCATCAGATCTGCGCAATGATACCAGTTGTACCCATGTCTCAGCACATGATTCATTAGTGACCTCTTTTCTGAAGTCAACATTATCTGTTTTCATGTCCATAATTACCGTTTTCATGATGATTACACTGAACCTTCAACATTCAGGCTGACAAGCGAGAGATAACGAGCAATTATGACGCTTCAGCTATCGCTGGTAATCCTATACTTACTCCAGCTGGAAAAGAGTAATGTCCAAAACACACGCACACGCGCACACGCAAGCACGCGCGCGCGCACGCGCGCGCGCGCAACAAACACACACAACACACACACACACCCACACACCATCACAACGCACGCACGCACGCATCCACACTTACACACACACACACCACCCCAACAGCCCACACACAAACGCACCGCACACACACACACACACACACAAACGCACGCAAACACACATACACACACACACACACAACACACTACACAAACACACACACACCACACACACACACACATACACGCACGCACGCACGCGAACACACCACATCACACACACACAACACACACACACCACACACACACACACTACTAACACTTAATATTAACCAGGCTAAGCGCCTTAATTAATGACTTCCCAATTTGCTTAAAAGACTCTTTCCGCCCATGTCCACAATCTGTGATATAGTTCTCCCCTTTGAAAGTAGATCCCTTCTTGTCGACTCACACTCCACCACCACCTCTACACGCCCTCGCCCTCCCACTTCCGCCCTGCCTTTTTTTTTTTTCTACTTTTTTTTTACTCATGCTTCTCCTGTCTACGGGACCTCCTAAAGAAAAAATACAAAGGTCAGTAAGAGAAACGAGTCAGCGACATTTGAGTGATCGAATATGAGTTTAATTGTTCGTTTTGATAAGTAGAAAAAAAAAATGAACAGAGGTTGTGATAATGATTTTGCGGGAGGATGGAGAGGGGGGGTCGGGGGGTAACGATTGTCTCAAAAGGTAAAAAATGCAACACAGAAGGGGGTTCGGGGGTGGAGGATGGCGAACCATTTACCGCATTCAAAATCTAATGGGGGAGAAGGAGGGCGCGGGGGAGGGGGGGGTTGTTTGTTGGTGTGTGCCCCCTGGCCGCTCCGGCGCGCCGTGGTACACGCACCTCGGGTGCAGTGTTAACTGTTTGGGATGGGAGGGAAGGGGATGGGGCTAAGGGACGGGGGGGGTCTGGGTTTTCGGTTCTTGGGGGGGGTGGATTTGCTGCAGATTTTTTGTGAGTTTCAGTGCGTTTGACCCCATTCCGAAATGGGTAAACAGCGTCCCCACATCACGTTTTCCTTAAGGCCGTTCAATTTCTTCATCTACTCCCTCAATTGTAGTCCTGCGGATTGACGGCATTTAGTAGTCTAGTATGAGAGTAGACCACTTTTCTTCAAACTTTTGTCTTTCCTATTCACTTCAATGGCCTGGTGTCTCGTTAGGGGTCCGGGGTGAAGAAGAGATTTATGGTCCCGTTCGATTTCTGGCCCCACCTTCTTCCCCATCTTTCCTCCAAGCCCTTTTCCTTTTACACCCCCCCCCCCTCCCCCCTTCCCCCCCCCACTGCCCCACCCAACCAACTTCCCTCCTTAACTATCTACCTTCCCCCACCCACACCCCCCCCCCGCACCATCTCACCTTCCCTTCTCCCTCCCCCCCCCCTTTCCCCCTTACCACACACCCCCACCCCCACACCCCACATTCCCCCCCCACCCAACACACTTCCACCTCTCCCCACCCCCCCCCCACCACCCCCCCCCACCCCCACCACCCACCCCCCCCCCCCCCCCAACACCCCCACCACCTCCCTTCCCCACCCCCCCCCCACCCCCACCCCCACCCTCACCCCTCCCAACACCCCCCCCCCCACCCCTCCCATTCACCCCCTCTTTACACCCCCCATTTCCACCCCCACACCCCCCTCACATCCTTGCCCCCCCTTTTAACCATCTCCTAACCCTTTACCCCCCCAACCACTAACAATCCCCTTACCCCCCACCCGCCCCCATCACCTTCTCCCCCCACTCTCCTTATCCAACCACCCCCCACCCCCGCCCCCCCATCCCCACACCCCCCCCCCCCCCTCCTCCACCACCCCCCCTTTCAACCCAACTCACATTACCCAGTACCCACAATTCATTCACCCCCACCCCCACCCCCACCAACTCCCCCCCAACTTTAACCCCCTCACCTTTCAACCCTAAACCTTCCCCCTTCTTTTACCACACCCCCCTTTCCCCCCACCCCCCCCACTCCCCCACCCACCACCACCCTATCACCTTCCCCCCCCACCACACCCTCTCCAATTTCCCCCCACCCACCCCCCCCCTGTACACTTCCCCACCCCCCCCACCCCTCGCCACTTCCCCCCCCACCACACCCCCTCTCCACTTCCCCCACCCCACCCCCGACCCCTCCCACTTTCCACTACCCCCCAACCCACCACCACCCCATTTCCCACCTTCCCCCCCAACCCCCACCCCTGTACCCTTCCCCCCCCCACCACCACCCCGGTACACTTCCCCACTCCACCACCCACTTACCCTCGCCACTTCCCCCAACACCACCACCACCCCTGTTACACTTCCCCCCCACCCACCACCACCCCTCTCCCACTTCCCCACACCACCACCCACCTCCTGTACACTTCCCCCACCCACCACCCCCCTCCACTTCCCCCACCCACCACCACCCCTCTCCACTTCCCCCACCACCCCCAACCCCTCTCCACTTCCCCACCCAACCACCACCCCTCTCCACTTCCCCCACCAACCCCACCCCCTGTACACTTCCCCCACAACACCTTTCTCACCCCTCTCCACTCTTCCAACCCACCACCACCCTCTCCACTTCCCCCACCCACCCCAAACACCCTCCCCCCCCCCCCCCCCACATACCCCCGCCCCACTCCCACCCCCCCCCCCAACCCCTCTCCCCCCCCCTCCCCCCCCACCCCCCACTCTTTCCCCCCCCCCCCCCCCCCCCCCCCCCCCCCCACCCCCACCCCCCCTTCCCTCTCCACCCCCCCACCCACCCCCCCCCCCCCCCCCCCCCCCACACCTTCCCCTTCCCCCCCCCCACCCCTCCCCCCCCCCCCTCCCATTCCTTTTCACACCCCCCCCCCCCCCCCACCCCACCCCCCCCACCACCCCCCCCCCCCCCCCCCCCCCCCCCCCCCCCCCCCCCCCCCCCCCCCCCCCCCTTTGCCCCTTAGGCCTCACCCGGCAACAACACGCTCTCTGTTTCATGGTTTGTACCACATAATTTTCTTGGCTCCCGTCATTTGTCCACCACTGTTCACCGTGTTACCCGGTTAACATTAACCCCCATTATTTAATATTTCATTGATACACCCACCACCTACTTCTCTTGTAACAACTTAAAAAGCGATTTAAATCGGTTGGTCGGGGCGTACTATGACCTCACCCCACGACCACACCAAGGACTAGGCACCAACCTCCCATCACCCCCAATTCGCATTTCGACCCCCCTCTGGGGTCTTTCCAGCCCACAAAACCAACACCCACACACTGTACGGACATTTGTGAATATTTCCACGACCAGCCATACAGATTAATTTACCAATTCTCTTTTCGTCTTATTCGGCCCACAATATTCCCCGCCTTCTCCAGTTTTCACTTACACGTTTGGATTTTTTCAACTATGTATACCTTTTTAGTTTCAAAGTGAGGATGATTCTGACTAGGCGACCCAAAATTGAAACAATCGCTTTTTCCTTTAAATGTTCCAGTGAATCCGCAAGGCTATAAGGTATTTTATTACACAACCACGACCCCCCACACACGCACACAAACACGAAGCCTTTTTTGAGCTCTCTCATCGGTCCTTCTTAACTTCCCTCTCTTCTACCCCCCTTTTCACATTCCTTTTCCCCCCCCATTCACACCCCCCCCTCCCGTTCCAGGCACAACTGACACAACCGAACAGCCCAACGATGCATCACTTCGCCACACGCCTGATCCTCCTCTATTCGGCGCAAGAGAGGGCCGTGTGTAATATACTCAATCCATTCCTTTTGCGCCTCATTATTTCCCCCGAATTATGACCCCCCCCCCCGTCTTTTTTTTCAGGTTAAGCCCCTGACTCTTTTCTTAGCTCGATGGGTTATCCTCCTTTGCCCCTCTCAACCACCTCTCTTACGTCACACTTATCATCCCCTTTTTCCCCCACCCTTTCGTTTTTTGTTGCAAATTGAATGTGTCCTCTACCGTTTTTACATGAATTAGAAGAATATATCAGATTCGGTTTTCAGCCCAGTCACCACCTTTCCCCAAACCGTTAGCCCCTGTTTGTCCCTCTATTCGTTTCACCTATCTCTTTCTGTTTGTCACGTTTTCCTGTTCTGCCCGCGACCCCTCGCTCCACTGGACCCACCACCATTTTTTCTTTTTTAAAATTTGCGTATTGTGATCCACTAATTTATCACAAACGAACCCCTCTCCCTTGCACACCCACACCCACCACAACACTTCACACACCATACTTCCACACGTTTCCACATACACAAACACACCACACACATACCGATTATCTCTCTACTACATATACAATATATTTATTTCTATGGTCGATTTTTATCTCTATATTTATGCTAAAGTCTATAGCCAGTATTTATTTATATGTTCATATGAATTTTAGACAGAAATTAATTGTGACTCATGTGCATCATCGCTGATTCGTACCACTGGTCCTCTCCTCACTACTTTTTTTTTTTTTTCCCTAGGCTTCTGTCAATTTTCAAACGCTTTTTTTTCTAGTTTTTCGCAATATGTGTGGTGTTGAATTACCTAAACCACTGTAAAAGGGGAAAACAGCTACAAATCGTTCGACACGTCACACCAAATTGTCACCTTCTTTTTTCTTTTTTTTTTACACCCCACACACCAAACACACATCACACACACAACAACTTACATTCCCCACACCAAATTACATTTTTCATATCATCACACTACCCCACACACACACACACCAGACATCCACTACTTTTCCAACCATACACGATGTGGTAAGACTTTCATAAATGTGTACAATGTCTTATCGAATCTTTGTGTCAGATTCTCTTCAGTGTCATTCTCAAATGCGTTATGGTATCATACAATGCAGCAACAAAAAGAAAGAAAAGCGGTATAATCTCAAATCCTCATCCTACCCTCCAACTGCGGAGAGAAAAAAACACGAAAATCTGTTGCACTTGTCGATGACCAGTCTGAATAATGGGACAAAGACATAACTAGATTATTCTCAAGACTTTTGTCAGCAAGGAAAGTGGTTGAAGGGCTTATAATAGTCGTAAGACTGTGCCTTGAAATTCTGGCAATTCAATCACTTGTTTAAAACTTAAGTTCTGTCTGTTTTATTGTTTTTGAAACCAAATACTCTAAAGGGCGCGCGCGCGCGCGCGCGCTGCCGTTGTCTGGTGGTGTGTGTGTGTGTTGTTGAGAGAGAGAGAGAGAGAGTGTGTGCTCTTGTGTGTGTGTGTGTGGTGTGTGCTATGTAAACGAGACGACAGAGAGAGAGAGAGAGAGAGAGAGAGAGAGTAGTGGTGTGTGTGGTGTGTGTGTGTGTGTGTGAGGGGAGAAGAGGGTAGGGAGGGGGGAGGGGGGGGTCTCGTGGGGATCGCGACCATTTCAAATGACAAGTCCTGGCACTGAAGTGTTTTTTGAATGTGATCTGGGAGCCTGGAAGGTTGGTGTTCAGTTGGCAATGTAGAGAGAAAATTCAGATCAAAGGAAGTTGCTGTGTAATCGTGAATTTTAGAACGGAAGTGACGATTTTTTAGCGACAACGCCCACTTGCTCTCCGAGACGAACTGCGGGGTTTATGCCCCCCCCTCCCCCCCCCCCCCCCCCCCCCCCCCCCCCCCCCCCCCACCCCCCCCCCCACCCCCCCCCCCCCCTCCCCCCCCCCCCCCCCCCCCCCCCCCCCCCCCCCACCACCCCCCCCCCCCCCCCCTCCCCCATAAGTGTCCCTTCAAAAACAAGAGCTTGTGAAATCGAGCTTGGTCGTCGGTGGTCTTTTCCCGGTTCTACTCCCAGACGATAATGCTAATTTTCCAAAGCTTTACGAAATGTTTCCAAGGGTTTAGAGTACCGTCCTTCCAAAACTTTCACGACGTCCCCCCAGTGAAAACCCGCCATCTGCCTCGAACACTACTGCAGTCTATTCAGAACTTTGCCACGACGGCGTCATGATCGTTTTCATGAAGATGTGCGAAACCAGCGACAGAAATAGGTGAGGCAGGGTGGTTTCATAATGATATCCCGTGGTCTGTTAGGGCAGTTAGCCGTCAGTATAACACTTCCAGCCGGTGACAATGTCCACGCTTGACTGGAGGTGTGCCTCTTGCGTCACGTCTTCCGACATCTCGTCGAGGTGAGTTTTGAGCCATGAAGGCGTGTCGAAGTTCGGCTCACCCTCTGAGAATACTTTGGTACGAAAAGTAGAGAATGGCAACAAAGGCTGGAAAGGGAGGTAAAAGATGGAGGAGGCGAGAAGAAGCTGCTAGAAAATTAGTTGTTGAGTCCGCATGTGGTGACAAACGGCGGTCAAACGCTGGTCGGTATGATGGCAATCCACGTTCGCTCTGAATGGGTGCTGTCCAACAAGTTCTAAACAAGTTTGCAAAAGATGTGACCGTGTTACACGTATGGTTGAGTCATGCGACCAGTGAGGTGTACAGTAACCTCTCGCCTCTCTCTCTTTCTCTGCCTTCTCTGCCTCCTCTCTATCTCACGCACATAAATGTACACGAGGGGAGGTGGGAAATACATCAAATATGTTCATACATAACAAGATTAGGTGGAACCCAAAATTAATTGAATCTTCGACGGCTCACCTTCTCCATCACCAACTCACGGCCCTCAGTCTCAAGGAGAAAGAAACTTGCAGCAAAATTGGCGAGTTTTACACCTCGTTCACATAACTGATAGATTGTATTAGGGCACTGTATTGGGATGAGCAAATAGAAGGCAAAGTGTGATGGCAAGAGGAACCATTTCGTACCTCAAAGACAGAAATACATGTACATCAAGAATCCCCCCCCCACCCCCCCCCCCCGGCGGCACGAAACAAATCTGGCTGGGTGTGGATTGGAAAGAGGAAGATGGGAATGAGCGGTTCCTAATATCATTCACGGAGAGGGTGGAGAAGAAGATGAAACAGGAAAAAGATTTTTTTTTCGTTTTTGTTCTGTTCTTTTGTTGTGCTGTGTTGGTGTTTAGTTGTTTTGTTTTTAAGGTAAGAAGAAATGTGAGTGTGAGTGAGGCACACAAAGAAAAATCGTTTCGTCTAAAACATTTTACTTGGCGGAAGACTGGATGACAGGGGACGGAGGGATGGGACAAAGACGTGAGGACTAATCAACTGACGAATAACTACAGCAAAAAGTGTATCTCAGCTAGCTCTTGGATGTTCGCAGGTTTTCCTGATAGAGCGAGGTGAGATTTCATATGTTTGACTTTCCTAGCAGAATAGAAAACAGAACAGGGGGAAAATTTTATTGTAAGCAGCAAGAGTATTGTTTGTTTTGATTTTGGCAAGTTTAATTCTTCCAAACCATCCAGATGGCATTAACCCCTTCCGTACCTATTCCTCTTCCCTCCCCCCCCCCCTTTTCCATCTTTTCAACCCTTCCCTTCCCCACCTCCCCCCATCACTCCCTTCCTCCCTTCCCCCCCTTTTTTCCCCACTCCCCCAACCCCCCACCCCCTCGTCCCGCCACCTTTCTAAGTTCCCGCCCGGGGCTCGGCGTTTTTTAATCCATTAGTCCCCAGCTCTCTTTTGCGCGTGGTTCCCATTCCTTTTTGCTTTTCTCGCATACTTTACAGCCATCGCAGGCGTAAGGTATGCCCGGTCAGTGTCACAGTCGTCATCGGCTAGGCCCCGTAAAGGTTTCCGCAACGCCCCACCCCCCGTGCTCATGTCCCCCCCCCCGTCATCGGCAAGTTTTGCCTTCTTACTCCGTTACCCCCCCAGGTGCCTTTTTTGCACCCCGTCCACGCTGTCATGTATGTCAGGCTTTTCAGTCCGCGCCGTTTAAAGGCCGCCAGTGCACAGAGTGTCATGTCGTCAAAAGGCAACCCAACAAGGAGGACGGGAATACTGCTTTTTACACTGCGGTTGGGTTCAGCGTCGGAGCTGCTGATTAAACACCTGCTACTAGGACTTTTGAGTTCACGGACAAGCCGCCTCCACTCCGTCCGTGAGGTAGTTAGCGCTCGAGACTCGGCTCCCCCTGGCAGGTCCCGACCGCCGGGTTTCCACCATTACCCATCATTTGAATCATGTGGCCCCCATTGTTCCCTGCACCCCGACCCTGCGTACTACCCGAATTGATGCTTTGGTACGACTCAGCTGGGCACCCCAGCCTGGACCTTCCCCACACATTTGTCAGAGATTCCATCACGTAAGGGTATGGTCTCTGAGAGTGTTGCTTCCAAAATTTCCTGACCAACGCTGAGTGTCCGGTACTACTCGGCACTGTTACCGAGGCGGATATATTATGAGAAGGAATGCCGTAGCAGAACAGCCCCTGGACCATGTAGTCTCAAACCGATCATAGGTAACCATCGTAGCATTTAGCTGTCTCATTCTAATTCTCATCGATCAGCCTATGAGGAAAAAAAAATTGTCTGCAATTATGTTGCCGCCTTGTAGCATCTGCTCATCATGGTGACCTCAAGTTTCGATTCCCCCTGTCTTCTTCCGCGCCTTGCGGCCTGGTTTTTTGGTCATTCCGTCGGGTTCGTCACCGCTATCGGCGAGTCCCCATGGGCGGCGTGTTGGCGGACGTCCGGTGGCGCCCATCCGGAGCCGACGAGCTCACTCTAAGCCGCCGTTCCGCGACTAAGCAATTATTGTCGTTAGTTCACTCGGTAAGGGGGCTAGCTAAGGTGGTGTCTGACATAGGGGATCAACAGCGCGCCATCCATGAACACCACCGAAGTGATCCAACAGAAGTGCAGTGTCTCCTCCGGCTGGGTTGAATCCCTTGAGACCGACATTTCCCCCTTGACTAGTGACGGTCCTGGGATGCTGGCTGGCAGAGGCCTGACACGGCCCCGGGACGGGGCACCGAAAGGGCTGTGGCTCCCCCCCCTTCTGGGGAAGGGGGTCACGGATTTATGACTGCGGGCGTGGGTGCACACTGCCACTGGTTGCTGGGGGCCAGGCCTTCCTTCTTCCAGAAGTGTGGGACAGAAAAAGAAAAAACCTTACAAAAAACTTTTTGAGCTGCGAAGACCCAGTGGAGCGGTCATTCCCTACGGGAGACCGCGCCACGAGGTCGCCGATTGCAAACGTCGTGCGAGCAGGACAAGGGGACCTCAGACGACCGGAGAGGAAATCGCCCCCCTCCACCCACTAAATTCACCATGTGCACCAAGCAAAGACCCCTATCGATGTTTCTTGGTGCCAGTATTTTACCTTTGAGTTTGTTTTTTTTGTTTGTGGTCTCTTAAGTGATTGATGGAGCTTTGTAGGCCTTTGTGGAAATTATATTACGGGCTTCATTCTGCATCTGAGGCCTGCAGACGACATGTACAAAATTCGGGTCTATATGCTTTATGTAACTTTCAATTACATAGTCGGCTTGTTATACCAGACTTTCGAAGAGACGTCCACGGCATACTTATGCAGTGTTCTGCCATCAGGAATTGAACCGCAGAACCTACGCTTCAGAGATTGTTTCTCAACCACTTTCGAAAAACAGATTTGATTATGAAACCATCACGACCCTTGCGGCCTTCTAGATTCATCTATAGCCAAATCGATCATTCATTATCTCTGTGGTAGGCAGATGGTTCGGCCCCGCGTGGCCGACAAATCCCCGCAACCATGGATGGACCATCGACCTCAGTAGCACATTGGTCACTTGCCAATTCGCCTGAATGTTTCATCCCACGCACCACTGCGGCCTGTTATTTGTTTGTTTCATATTGCTTTCGAATCCTTCGCTTAGGTACAATGTTCCAGACCCACACTACAACACTGTGTCCTACCGTTCTGTATAACATACACAAAAGAAAACTATAATGGGATTTAATTTTTTCATGATTAATACGGTTACGACCTATCGCTTGGAAATGCATGAGGGATTTCTTTGATGCAGTAATCAAACTGCAATTTTCTTCCCCTCAGCCCATACCGTTTGATTTATGAAATCAGTAAAGTACAAAACACCTACCTCTCTCTCTCCTTATTCTCGCTCTATATCTCTATCTTCTCTCTCTTCTTCTCTCTCTCTCTCCCACGAGCAGCGTTTTTTTTTTTGTCTTTTCCTCTCTTTTTTCCCAAGCTTCAGCCTATTTCAGATTGTTTTTTTTTTGTTGTTTTTTGCTTTGTTTTGTTGTAAAGAAATGTGTTCGTTTTGAATCGAGTAACATGAGGACGTATTGCACAGTATCCATCTACAGAATGCAGATGCATTATTAAAACGTTGTCTTGTGTGCTCTGTTGAGATCGTTCTTGTTCCCCTTTTGTTCTCTTGCAGACCCCTCCGACTCGAGTATCGCTCACACCGCTCACAGCCCGGGGGTACACTGCACGTCGTAGCCTTGGGCGCTGCCCATCGCATAAACATGGACTTTAATTTGGCTCCCTTCAAACAAAAAAAAAGCCGAAAACTCTTCTACTCTCCTCTGTCTATCCTCTCTATCTCTTTCCTCTCCCCTACACTGCTTCACATCTCTCTCCCACCGTGCAACCAATCTATCTCCTCTCTCTCTGCCTCTCTCCTCTCTTTAACATCTATATATGTGTGTGCTGTGTCGGGGCTTCTTTTCTCTTTTTGTCGTGTGGTGTGCCCTCGTCTTTCGTCGTTCGCCGTTTTTTAGTTCTGATTTAAAGTCTCACTCCCCTTTACCTTTCCCCCACCCCACACCCGCCCTTTCCCCCCCCTTCCCCCTCCTACCCACCGCCACTTTATACTCCAGACTCAGGAATCCTCACCGCCACACACCTATCTTCTCGTCGTCGCTTTTTCACGGGTATATTTGCTTTCGGCTTCCACTCGTCCCATTTAGCAGCCCGGTACAACAGTGGAGTCCTTCAACCGGGTGGATTTTTTAGCGAATCCTGTCCCATACTGGTCCCGACACAGGAGCGGTGCAGGGATCGGAGCTGCAAATGACAAGGCTGCTCACCACCCACAGCCTTAGTCCCGAATAGTTTGGCGTGGGGGACACCCCCTACCTTTCAGTGCCACCATTCTGCTGCATTTGTCTGTCCTTTTATCTTTCCCACATCTGCTTCCTTTTGTTCTCCCTTTAACTACCCCTTCCCCACCATTGCCCATCATTGAATGCCACCAAACCCTTTCTCCATCTATTTTACGCCTCGCGCACCGTAAACATGACGGGGAGGCCCCTCCTGAACCTCAAAACCATCTTTCGCACCCACGCTCACCTTTCGTCGATACGTTGTGTTTTGAGTCTTTTCCTTATATACATTCGTCTTGCGCCTATTATTATCTGTTAGCCTCCGGTTCTGGTGGTTGGTGTGAACCTTTGCTCATAGCGGCCCATGAGTTGGTAATACCACAGATTGTTGTTGCTGTCCTAAGGGCTTAATGGTTCACCATGTCACGGCAGGTGGGGTACAGCCTGATCTTGTGACGAACGGAGGCGTGTAACTATCCCACGTGCGGTTCAAGCTATATTTACAACACACCGACTTAGAACGAATAGAAACAAAGTGGACTGTAGGATCTTGCCACCCTTTGTCTTGGTCGTTTCGTTTCCCACCAAATTCTGACCTCTGTATGTTGACGAGGTCAACTCGTCTAAGGTTGTTTCACAGTCGTTTATTGTGGTATCAAGAACAAGAAAAAAAACAAGACCGGCGAACAATATTAGTGCCTCTTTCTGACGACGACTACTGACTTCTTGTTTACCGACAGATCACGGGTGAGTGACTTCAGTAGTTGATTTTAAGGAAGGTTTTTACACTCCCTCTTTTCGGAAGACCCCGTCCCCTCACACACGCACGCGTGCACGCTTCGCAGCGCACGCACTACCATCACTATGGAACACACAATTCAGTAATTTAACATCTCGGCGCGCGTAAGTACATGTATACACTCTGACACCCAACATTCGGATTTATTCAGCAAACCAGTTGAAATCAACAGAAAAACACACACACAACACAAACACAAACACACATTCATTCAATCAGGCCGGGCCTTTATTTTCCAGTCATCTCTTCCAAAAGCCGCTCTTCACCTCAAACGAAAACATGAAGCTCAGCAGGGTTTATCTCCCTTCTTTTGAAATACCCTCTGGATCCACAACAATCATAACACAACAAGTTATCTTAGTACCAACGACACACGATTTCCCCCCACTACATATCAGGATTACGTCATTGACAACCAGGACATTTATTCCGTTTTGTTTGTATACATCCTCCCTGGTGCAATCAGGTTATCGCACGTTCCCAAACCAAATGGGTACCAGCTTTCAAGCAGACCACAATCCGTTTTGCTCTCACTAACCCTCGACCACGTCGCCCGAGATTTGCGAATCAGCACGCCGTCTTAAACGAGCGGCCCGCGCGCCTCATTGTTCTTAGACAACTCGCTTCCATCAACCGCCGCCACGTTGCCACCTCGCGCGGTTTTAACTGACAAGGTTGGTCCAAGTAGTCTGTTTCATGAACTTGTCTCACGCTGCACAGGGTCGTGCTCTCTGTCTGGAGAAAAAGGGGGAAGGGGGATGAAGGGCGAAGGTTGAGAGGGGGGAGGGGAGAAGGGGGTTGTTCTCCGGGCAGGATTGTGGGGTATGGGATAAATGGTGAAAATGAGAAGGGCAAGATAGTAGAA
>JADBJO010000389.1:722482-738486 GCA_016801955.1 Conus betulinus
CATACCCTCCCTTCCGCCTATCCCCACCCCAGCCCAGCAGCAACATCCCAACAAAAAATCACGGTCAGATTTCACGTCAACACTCTCCGCAGGTGAAATAGCTGGCAGGACAACCTACACATGCTAGCGAGAAGCCAGTCTGTTAAACGCCCGACGGTCCGCTCCATGATTCGAAATCACGCTAAGAGGCGATCATGGGCTCCCCCCACCTTAGCACTGGAGTTCAGACACCCCAGACAATACTGTCTGTGGACACCCGAGCAGAGACCAGAGACCAGGTGCGTCCAGGTGTTTGCGATACCCGTGGTGAACATAGCTGGTGACAAAAGTGCCAAGACCTGCAGCGTCACTGAATGGTGAACTTAACTTACGCCAACCAGGTGCGGACTTGATCCTTGTAGAACCAGGGATGGCATTTCCATGATTCCACACAGGTACCCAGAATGGGACAAACATGTCTTTTGGTTCTTAGGTTAAAAGGACCTTAATTTTTGTGTTTGTTAAGTTTTGAGTCCTGGAAAACCCTAAAGCTGTCTAAGTCTCTTGATTGTTTCTGTACTTATTTATGAAAAATCGACGTCGTAAAAGAAAAAAAAAGCTAAATGAATACTTAGATACAAAGGTATTCCGTTTACTTGTTTCTTAAATAAAAGTTATTTAAAACCAAATGGTTAGATACCATATTACAAATTCAGCTCTTAATTCTAGTCTTCTCTTTAAGCAGGTTGTTTATACATAAATCTTTGGAAATATTTCACACTTCACAGATCAGTCAATAACTTGGGGGGGAAACACGTTTAGACGGGCTTGTTTTCTTTATTCCTTTCACTATGAACAAGACTACAATAGAAACAAATCATTTCTGAGACTGGACTTTACGGTGCGTGTAACAGGAGGAAGCGAGGCAAGTTGCTCGTGCCACGATATTAACCCGGCATTATAAAGCGTGTGAGGCGTGTGAGTGTTACAGTTCCTCGAACAGTCTGAATAGGTCTTTATGTATCGTAGTTGCATCGCAAATAACCGTTCCGTTGAGTAGGTTATGGCTTATAACGTATCGCCTAAGTCAAAGAAATCGTTCTAACAATTCGAAACATGAATGGAATGCAAATACCTATATGGTTTCCCTGTCGTTTTTGTTATGGCAGTATCTTTCTTTCTTTCTTTTCTCTTTTTTTTTCTTTTTTTTTCAAGGGTACGGAGTGTGTGTGTGTGTGTGTGTGTGTGTGTGTGTGTGTGTGTGTGTGTGTGTGTGATTTTCTTTCCACCGTAATACCTGATGGGATTTATCGTGTTAAATGTTGGCCTCATAGAATGCTAGGGCGAACCAGAAGACGTTCGACCTTTTCGACTGCATGGCACAAAGTAATGTTTTGTTTATTGTTACAACGAATAGATAATATAGTCCGTGTGTGTGTGCATTTTCTGTTGGACGGGATGGAAGACGGAAACCAAAGACTAGGTGCGTTTTTGCGACCGTACGTTTGGGAGGAAGCACACACTTCCGGGGGAAGGGGGACGCCGACAAAGCGCAAAACAAACCATCAAAGCAACCGACTGACCACCAGCGGAGGAAGCACCTGCTACCAGTCAACACTGCCCGCACCAGGCGAACTCCGGGAAGCCTCCGCCTCCTCCCAAGTGCTTGTCAAACACCAACACCCATCCTGTCAAATCCACACCCCAAACTCAGCACCCTACCCCCACTCCCACCCCATCCCACCTCACCTCCTCCCCTCCCCTCCCTAGCTTCATTGATGCGGTCCCGGGTATCTGCGGGTTGTATTGTGTGGCAGCCTCCACGCGGACATCCACGCAACACCGCTCAAAAGGCAGCCTCAGGGAGTGTAGGGCAGGGACTGTTCCACAGTCTTTCCCACCTTGGAGACACAATGAACGACAACGACCAGCTGAGCCAGATCAATGGGGAGCCCAGAGCCTGAATGGCGATCGTTTGGTGTGGGTGGGAGTCGGTTATGAAGCGACCACCCTGGACTCCACACGTTTTATGATGTCGTAACTTCCGCTTCTTTGGGTCGACATCTTGCTTGCCGACTGGCCACGAGCCTTACCTTAAAACACCGGCATTGAGCGAGCTTATTGATGGACATCCTCCTCCCCCCCCCCCCCCCCCCCCCACCCCCTCAGCGAGATCCCCTCTCTCCCATCCATCTTCTATGCTTTATGCGTGGGTTGACCAACGCATAAGAATCTTTCCCACAGTCTTCATTCGGGATGATTTTGATAAAGCACCAGGGACTGTCCACATGTGTGTGTGTGTGTGTGTGTGTGTGTGTGTGTGTGTGTGTGTGCTTGTTTTTTGCAAAATAAATGAAAAAATGCAATAAACTTGTTTCAATTTGGCAAAGAAAAAATACGATCCCAAAATCGCCAACATGCATTTACACACACACACACACACACACACACAACACACCCACACATGCACACACACACACACACACACACACACACAAGCGCGCGGGAAAAAAAAAAACAAGTCCACATCGTTCCCTCCTCCTTGGCTATTCAGAATACGACAAGTGATAAATGCAAACATACGGCAACAACAGTTGAAGAAATGTGCCAACATAAAGCATTTAGCTAAACAAACGAAAGAAAAAAAATCAGAAAAAAACTGGGCTGGGGTTGGGGATGGGGGTGGGGGGGCGATGAAAAAGGCATGTCACACACACACACACACACACACACACACACACACACAACCACAAACACGCGCGCGCTCCACACACACACACACACACACACACACACACACACAGTGCAGCTTGGACAGTGTACGACCAAAGACGGCGAAACTCTTACACTGCATCAGAAGCGCGAGGCCAACTGTCTTGTGACAGGTCTAGACGGTACAGGAAAGGTGGAGGAAAAGGTCGGATTGCTCAGGAAAGAAACGGAGTGTGGCGCGCTACCTCCAAGACGTAGCTCTTGACACCCCTTCCCTCCTCCAGGTAAGCGGTAAGTTGGGGGCAAAATTGGTTAATGGGGGCTGTTAGCAGGCTGGAGTGGAGTGGACAGAAACGGACGAGGCGCTATGGGTCGAAAAATGTCCATCCCAGAAATACCGATAACTGAAACGCACACATGCTTTGGCGATCTGCGGGAAGGGACGCAACTCTAGTTTGTAAAAACCTGTCCACAAGCAGACGACAATGGTTGGTTGGGGGGGGGGGGGGGGGGGGGGGGGGGAGATAACAAGGTAGGTGTGAAAACAGGACTGACTTCTGACACATCAGTCAGGCGTGAACTGACACTGATACGTTCGTAAATTTTTACGAGGTTCGGCTACTTTAACCTGAGTAAGTCTGATTGGGGAAGGAATACAGGGGCCGGCGGTGAGTTTTATTGGGTTTCTTTCACAGACATTATGAAAAAGGCTGGTAAACGTACTAAACGTGTGTCACGTCGGAAGTCAAGTTGTGCTGGGTCAGAATTTACTACACTCGTGGGAACCATGCTCCAAGGTTGTTTTACAAATGAAACATACTGCAATTTTTGGTCCTACACTCCCGCGATAATGGTGAATTTGAAATTTTGTTCGTGGATTGGTTTTGTTTGAAAACAAACAAACGAACAAAAAAGTTCTCTCTCCGCCAGGCACGAAAAGACCTCACAGTCATAGCGTGAGTGCGTTAATCTCAGATGTAGGCAAAAATGAGGGCAAAGGCAGGCTGGTGGGTGGGAGAGTATGGACGGGGAGCATTTTCTTTTATAACAATTGAAAGCTCTCGAAGTATAACGATCACAAAGAGAAACAAAAATTACACCTGGTATTTTTACCTTCACGATAGGATTTCTTCTTCTCCTTTTTTTTTTTAACCAAAAATCTCGTCTGGTATCAGCTAGTGTTTCCGACTGCGGTTTTGATTTTCTGTATTATTAATAGCGTTGGGTTTTGCCGTCTCATTTCCCGTGCCCCTTCATTTCAGCCCCCCGTTTACAATTTACCCCGGCTCGTCCTACCGCAGCCCGGACACCAGTAGTCCATAGTCGGAGTATCAAGTCGCAGTGAGGCAACCCATCAGAGGAGCCACACCGCTGCGGCCAAGTCATGTCAGTGTGTGTTCAGTGGCGCCTGTTCTGTCCCAACATGTAGGACATCACCTACTAGGCCCCCCTACTGACGACAATAATTGCATTGTCGCGAAGCCAGCGCGAATGAGCTTCCGCCTCCCTCCTCCCTCTTTCTCCCACCCTCGCCCGGAGGGTGCCAGCACACCAGTCCAACAACAGTTCTCATGAATTTTCAGACACCCGACGACATCGGCATGAACTTGCCAAGATGACATGGGGGAGAAATCAAAACAGAGGCCACCACAAGAGCAGGGCATGAAGGGTCACAGAAATTTAGTTTTTAATCTTTTGCTGATTGGTGAGGACGAGAATGATGAAGATAATGCTATTGAGTTCCATATAAATCATATGCAACATAAAAAGGCTGTACTCTGCGCTTACATTCCTGATATATTCCGGCGCCAGCCAGGCCCGGGAGATACAGACACTTGCAGTGTTGGTCAGAAAGTTTTAGTGACACTATCAGAGACACATCCACGAAATACATGAAGGTAGCGTATGTTATTCCGGTCTTTCCGCTTGCTCCCATATAAAACTCAACTCCGGACAGGTACCAGTCGAGGTCGCAAAGTCCCACAAATGAATGGTTCTGACTGGAATCAAAGTCCTATCTTCGAGCCATCAATCCGCAATACTAACCACTGCGCCACAAATACGTAAAATAATTCAAATTCAAGCATTTAAACATTTACCATTGCAATCGAATTGGTAGATTTCAGTCACAACACACAGTGTGTGTGTGTGTGTGGTGTGTGTGTGTGTGTGTGTGTGTGTGTGTGTGTGTGTGGTGTGTGTGCGTGCGTGCGTGCGTACGTGTGTGCGCGCGCGTGTTTGTGTGTGTGTGCGTGTGTGTGTGTGTGTGTGTGTGTGTGTGTGTGTGCGCGCGCGCGTGTGTGTGTGTGTGTGTAAAATGTATACACGTATGTTAAAAACAAAGTTAATCCTTATGCACACAAGAAGTCCTGAGAGAACTCGAGTGAAAACGTTCTGGAGAGGCATGTCGATCGTTGCTAATCGTAAGAATTTGCTAAAAAAGAACCATTCCAGAGATGTCCTTTATAGCCCGGCTATAAAGTGAACAAATAACATTACTGATATTACCCTGCTTTAATACACTAATACACATCAGATAGTGGGCCGGAATAGCTCAGTTGGTAGAGCGCCGGGCTCGTAATCCTAGGGATCCTGGGGTTGCGAGTTCGAATCTCCGCCGGGCCGTTTCGGTACAGGGGGATTTTCCCCCCGGAGTTAACTTTGGTTCTGACTCCATTTCACAAACAATCCTTCGAATGAAACTATAAATCGAGGTTCCGTGTGTGAGCGCACGCATAACATCTTGCCCACATGTAAAATCCCCATCACCAACTTCGGAAGAGAAAGGACAGTTTGGCCGTTGGTATGGAAGGACACGTTACACATAGTATGCACCCTGCGTAGAAATGGAAAGAATGAAGGAAGTAAGGAAACTGAGTGGACAATATTGAATTATATGGACTGGATGACACAGGAACGACTGAATGAAGCGCCGGCTGGCAACTCTTCAGTGGGCACTACCCAGGTAGGCAACCCGTTGTGTAAACGAATGTGGATTGTAAAGCGCTTAGAGCTTGGTCTCTAGCCGAGAATAGGCACTATATAAGTATTCACGGAGAAACACATCAGATTTGAGGATAAAAAGTGTATTAATGCAGGGGACTATGAGTTCACTAACTCGGTTTGATGGGGGGAGGGGGGGGGGGGGGGACTAGTAAATAATGAACAATAGGGTAACTCTCCCATGATTAAATTAATTACATGCCCATAACTCCAAACAAATGCTGCCTACGACTCTAAATGGCCCGCAGAAAATGCCAACACACGCGTACACAGAACAAATAACGGTGACAACTCTGAGAAGAAAAAATATAAACCGAGAAAGGGACTCAAATTTACAGAAATTCTCTCTCCTCTCTCTCTCTCTCTCTCTCTCTCCTCTCTTCTCTCTCTCTCTCTCCCCTCTCTTCTCTCTCTCTCTCTCTCTTAGTCACTCTTAGCTTTGAAGAGCAATGTGGGCTCCACGGTGCATAGTGTGAGATAAACTCTGCAGAAACAAGAACCTTCTGTTGAGTGACAAGGTGGGTACGATTAGTGAGGGTAAACATTGTACTGCGGGTTCCATGAAAAGTCTGGCACCATGAAATTCCACCTGTCGTCATTTTTTTAATTTTCAGGCTAGTATTTCAGTTGAGTTAGACTTTATTTTAGATGAATCTCTTTTTAGTTTGAGCACTCAGTTTTGAATTGTTCAAGTTTTGACACTTTGATTGCTGTATAGCTCCGTCTTTAACGTAGTCGCAGCCCTGGTGTAACCTCTGCGACTGGCTGAGCTACAGACTTTATTACTTTACAATCTGTGTGTGTGTGTGTGTGTGTGTGTGTGTGGTGTCTGTGTGTCTGTGTGTCATGTGTGTGCGCGCGCGCGCGCGCGCGCGCGCCCGCGTGCGTGTGAATGTGTGTGCGAGTGCGCTCGCGCGTGCACTTAAAAAACAGTGGTTGTTTAATTTAGATTACTTTCCACAAATGATCAACAGAAAAATCCAGACTCCATATCCTATTTCTTTTGCAATATTATTGAATCGAGTGCGTCCAGTGCATCACGCAGTCAGAGAGACGATGAGTGAACAAAAGTTTTTAGAAACCGACGAATGTACACGGTCGATACAATTGTTACAGAACAAAAACAGATTTATTACTCGTTCAGCGGCTAAACTTATTTGTTCTGCTTTAGAAGAGAGAGAAGGGAAAAACAGCATGATAAAAGCAGTTTTTTTACATTAGGTTGTTTTGTGGCTTCCAAACAAACGGAAACGGGATAACTAAGCCTACTTAATGAATGCAAGAAATAATACTACCTTTTCTTTGTTTACCTTTCTTCTGTTTTTTAAGTAAAGGAATATTCCCTGTAAGTTCTTTGTATTTCTTTTTTTTTTCCTCTTAGCCTTTTCTCATTAAAAGGAAACGTGTCTTATATAGAAGTAGTCTACTACTTTGCGTAAGGTCAGAAGCTTTGCTGTAAGCCATTTCCTCGTTTCCGAATTGTGAGTCTTGCTGAGCTACATTTGACTGTCCTCTCATTACACAGTTTATCTTTACAATTCTTTATGAATGCTTACATTTTGTTTCATCGGACATTTTTCTCTTGTTTGTTTTTTTCCTTGTAATATGGTATGTCAATCCTATGCGTACTCTTTTGTATTGCATACTGTTGAAATGTACATTTCATTTCAATTAAAGGACAGGTGGAAAACAAGATTACAACAATGCGTGCTAATTTTCTGCCCATATTAAAAGAATGTTTAAGTGTTACTTTCTTCGTTCTCTTATATGAAAGAAAATGCTGTTCTTGCTGGTTACAATAGCAAATTGAAGTGTTAAGTACAGGGTATAAATTGAAATTAATTTTCAGTTTATAGAACGGGCTGTCCTCAACAACATACTGAGACATCATTGTCGACAATTGCCTGCGTGTGTCTCTCTGTCTCTCTAGCGTGCGTGGTATGCCAGGGACGGTACGGGGTGGTCTTTCTACGGCCCTGGAGTATGCTTACTATCAGCCTGATTGAAACGTTTTTTTCCATGCCAATCTCTTTCTGTGCGCGCGATGTGGCACGTGCATGTGTGTAAGTGCACGTGTGTGAGTGTGTGTGTGTGTGCGTGTGTGTGTGCGCGCGCGCGCGTGCATGCGTGCGTGCGTGCGTGCATATGCGTGCGTGTGTATGTGTGTGCGTGCGTGCGTGTGTGTGCCTGTGTGTGTGTGTGTGTGTGTTTGAGAGAGAGAGAGAGAGAGAGAGAGAGAGAGAGGAGAGAGAGAGACCGAGAGAGAGAGAGAGAGAGAAAGAGAGAGACCCTTCTTTTCCCATCATACCAGTCTAGTTGTTTGGAATAATGAACCCTGTCCCTCCCTCTTTCAGCCCGTGTATGTGTATTATTGTCTGGGGCTGTATGTATCTCCGCGCTTCACTGTAACAATGTCGATTCTGGCTTCAGCCGAGACTGAAGATTCACAGAAGGCCTTTAAACCTATCCAATGAGGGAAAGCATCACCAATCACGGAGTCGGCCTATTCGTGATTGCCATCTCCCATCAGTGGACAGGCGGCGGTGAAGGAGAACGATGGGAGATAGAGGGCCCTCCCACCAGGCCGCCATTAAATTTGCATGGGGCGGCAGGTGCCATGATTAGCGAGGTCACGTGCCGCTCGCGAGGTGGGCGAGAGTTGGAAAAGACCGAGTGAAATGAAGCTTACGCAAGACAGTCATTAGTCCCTGAGAGGATTTATGCCCAGATCTTGAGGCGGTGCTGTATGCAGGATTGTTTCATTTCTTAATTCCTTTTATTTCTGATCAGAGTTGGGAAGGAGTGGAAGGCGTGTTTTGTTCTTGTTTTCTTTTTGTTTTTGGGTTTAGATGTTATTTTTTTCTGGCTGTTAATGAAACTGTAGCCCGTGTTTTGCGTGTCACAGGCAAACTTCGTGTTGCGACTGAATCTGAAATTAAACGTTTTGCAATTTGCATGTTTCAAAAGTGTTAATGACTGAAGTCGGAATATAAACATAAAAAGAAATGGACATGACAAATACAAAACAGACGAGCCCCGTCCGATTTGTCTTCTTCGGTCGGTACAAGAACCAACAATGGAAACAAATAAGTAATGGGGAAAAAGAAATGCAGATCATCAAGTTTTCACTCACTATGAAAATGTCAGCAGGAATTTCAAAAGGAGGAGGTTAGGGAGGAGGAGGAAAGGAGGAAGAGAGATGGGGATGAGAAAGATGACATTAAAGTAAGAATTTTGAATCCTACTTTGGCAGTAGTTTGGACCCTTTCAGTTCTGTACTCTGAACAGAACCATTTATTTATTTGCGTTGTTTTTTGTTCTGCATGAAGAAGACCAACAGAGCGAGGCTCGTTCCATCCATCATAACGACGGCACTCACATACCTGAAACCATGGACGTTTGAAGTTTCTGACTCTCACTTAGCTTTCTTTTTTCGATGTAGTAGTCGTTACCCAGTCATGATGATTTTTGCCTTAACATTTAATAAAATGGTTTGAAAACACCGGGGGCTGCGTACAGCAGCGGTAATGCAAATTGTAAGATTCAAGATTCATTTACAAAAAAAATGACTTCGATGATGACTCGAGATAATGAAATTTCATGTGCCCATACTGAGAATATTCAACCGTTGTTACATGATAATTATGATTATAGTTCCTGCGAGCCTAATGGTACGATTGTTATGGTATGGTTGTTTGCTTTTCTGTTATTTGCTCGATGTTTTTTTCCCTTCGTGCATCATCATAAGATCTTTTTTCTTCTCCTCTCCCTCCCCTCTCTTCTCTCCTCTCCCCTCTCTCTCTCTCCCCCCATCTCGCCCCGAGTCGCCATCTCCCCCCCCCTCCCCGCCCCCCCCCTCCCTCCCCTCCCCCAGCCCCCTCCCCATCCTCTCCCTTCTCTCCGCATCCGCCTCCGACCTGCCCTACCCTCTCCCCTCCCCCCTCCCGGACCCCCCTCTTCTCTCTCGCTCCCTCGTCCGCTACCCTCCACCTCTCTCCCCCCCCGTGCCCACACCCCCTCCTCCAGTCCACTCCCCCTCCCCCGCTCTCCCTCTCTCATCTCTCTCCTCCTTTCCTCCTCTCTCTCGCCCCCTCCACTCCTGTCCCTATCTCTCCGCCCCCTCCCGCACCTCCTCGCGCCCCGCCCACCCCCCCCACCCGACCCCCCGCCCGCCTCACTCACCCCCCCCCCCTCCTCCTCCGCGGACCTCCCCCTCCCGCCTCTCTCCCCCCGCCACCCCCCTCCCCCCCTCAACCCGCAGCCGACCACCGAGGCCAGCGCGGACACTGGTGAGTATGGGAACATAGCAGTCTTCTAAAGCCGACAATAACTGTTCCTAGGGTTCTTTCCCTGAGGAGGGCAGGCATCACCTTTCAGGAAAACACAATTCTGCTGTCATCCCCTGAGATCACGACTGTTTTCACCCTCAACTGACCACATCCTTCAGACTGTACGACGCATGCAGCATCCAGAAGGAGCAGAAGGAAGTACTGGCCACACCGACAGCATTGGAAGCCAAGTTGTACGGCACCCTGGAGGAGCTGCGGTGGACGGCAGCCTTCATCGAGGACACCTGGCTGCTCATCTAACGGGAGGCGAACGAGGAAGAAGAAGATAACTGTTTTTCATATTTTCCCGAATCACGACGACTGTCTTCCCGGCTTTCCCCGAAGAAATTAGTTATCAGCGATGTTATCCATAAGAACCACAACTAGTTTCCGTATTGTTGCGGGGAAGATAGTAATTATCCTTTTAGGAACACAGCAAAAATAGGGCAAATAGCGATCCCAGGGATCACGGCTGTTTCCCTATTCAAATCTGTGTAGTAGTAGCACCAGTGAAACTGCTATTTCGCATGCACTTGTCAGAGAAAAAGAGCAATCGTAACTAAAAACAGTTGCTACCCCGCCTTTAGACGCTAATGTGCACTCATACCAGGTGCCTTTACCTGTGATCGTTGCTTTCCTGGAGATGATGCCCGTGGGGGTTAATAGATATTCTAAGGAAAAATAGGGGGAAACTGTCGTGATCAAGAGTGAAAATGGTTATCATTCAAGGGGAAAACGATTTGATCCTCTGGAAAACGGTGTCATCCTAAGAAGACCAGTTGTAATTCTTAAGAATCACTGCGATTATGAAGGCTCTTTTTCCAACTTTTGCTGTTTTTCTTTAAGTGTAACAGTTGTTTACCTAATGAAATCAGCCACTATCGCCTTCAGACGTTACTAAGCTCCCATACCAAAAGAGTCAAATTTCGCACGTGCAAGAGGTAACCAAATCCCAACGGGGCCTAGTTGTGCCACTAATTGACCGAACACCTCAAAAGTCGAAACTTCGATGCGATAATAATCGCTTGCCCACTGATACAGATCTACGGTCTGATCGACCGAAGAACTACGCCGGGGGGTGGAAATTACACAAGGTGTTCTTTTCATGCCGCTGATCGCTTCACTGGTGGCTTAAAGAAACCTTCTCAACTACAACCCCCACTCCTCAGAACCACCCGCCAAGTCAAAGAAAGGGAATGATCTTAGATCAAACAATCCAATTTTCATAGTAGCGTTCGGGTTCGTGTGCATGTATTCCTTCGGTTTTCTCCCTTTCTTCTTCTTCTTTTTTTTTTTTTTGTTTTGTTTGTTTTGTTTTGAGGTGGAGGAGGGGAGTACAGGAAGAAAAGGGGTGGGATGGGGGTGGTACAAAGACGGGAGGGATTTGCAGGGGGTGTACGGAGGATTAATTTCCCTTTAATTAACCCCTGGATTTCGTATGGAAGTCGGAGGGAGGACGAACGGGTTGGAGGGGTGGATGGGCCCTGGGGGTGAGGGAGAAAGGAGGGTGGCATTAGAAGATGAGGGAGAGAGAGGATATGAAGGATTCAGACTGTCAACAGCACAGTGCCTAAAGCATGAGATTGTGAGTAATCTGGCGCTCCTGGTCTCTCCGTACTGGTCGCTTGGAGCAAACAGCACGTGCGGAATGCTGTGTTGCTCGATTTTCTTAACAGTAATCCGATTACTTTTGAAAATACACAACAGCAGCAGCAACAACAGCAACAACAACAACAAAAGGGGAACATCCGATCTGTATATGCAATTACAATGAATGAATGAATATATAAAGGTTAGTCTACCAAATGGAAGAGACACACCAAAAGAGCGTGTGGACCGTAAAATGAAGAACAATTCTTCAATGTTGTTTTTTTTTTTACGTTTATGTTAGATCAAATAAATTTTGAGCAGTCATTGTCACAAATATGCACGTTCACTCCCCCCCCTCTCCTCTCTCTCTCTCTCTCTCTCTCTCTCTCTCTCTCTCTCTCTCTCTCTCGCAACGCACGCTTCTACTCACGGACCAAATTTTAAAATTTACTTTTGAGACCTTAATTAGGGAAGAAAAAACTGCGTTGCCATTCTGCCAAATGAATGGAACGTACAACTGGCGACACAGAATTACTGCATTTCGAGCCTAAAGACTGTAATAGGCCAGAGAACAAATGTGAAAAAAAGGGGGGGGGGGGGGGGGGGGGGGGGGGGGAATGGTGGCAGGGGTCAGAAAACTAAATGACTTACTAACGGGGACGGGGTCTGTTTTCATTTCATGAGAATGTTGTTTGTTCATTTATTCTTTCATTCATATATCTTTTATCTATTTCATACATCAAGGTGTGTGTTTCACAGTGCAGTAACTTAGTGACAAAGCATGTAATACAGGAGATAGCGTAACCTCTCACGCGACAAAGTGGCTTTGAATGGTTTTTATTTGCCAATGATGAGAACACTACAATTTAGATAAAAACGTAACACGTAGATTTCTGACAACACCAAGTCAGAGCTGACGCGCTGTCTGGTTCGTTATATTCACTTTGTTTACTTCCCTGTTTGCGTGAGGATAGCCCGTTTTACTGCTTTTAAATCTAGCGAAGGAAGTTTCTTATTTTGAATCCGACAGCAGATCTTGAGCAAAAAAAACAAACAGTCCATCAATACCAAAACTGCTTCAGATGGGATTCTCCGCGTACAAAGGGCAAAATGCAAATTGTGATTTCAGTCACCAAGTTAACGTAAGTGCCGGCAGTTAAGAATCCCTCCTTGCGCTGTAAGTTTGTCCGTACGGCCCGAGCTGGAGCTGGAGAGTTGAGTTCGTCCTACTGGCATGATGTCGTTTAAAGGACAGGCAGTCCTAGACCGACGTCTGTAGTTTTGGTGGCAGGGTATCTGGTCGTTGGCAGGAGCCTTGAGCTTGGTTCCATACGGAAGCTGTCCTATCTTGTTCCGGTTTTCGTCCCAGGCCGGATCCTCTTCTCTCTTCCTGCTGAAGTGGTGTGTAGCACTTGATTCTGATTACATGTGACTAGTGTCCAGTCTGTGATATTGGTCAGCCGGCTGTGGCTGTCGGTACTCCTCCGCCTCTTCACCCCCAAAAGGCCTGCCTTCAGGACTACCAGGTGGTCTTCTTCGTGCTCGGGTGGCGATGGTCCTGTGCCGCGTGAGGCCGCCTCAAAGAGGGAACAGGACGGACGTAGCTGGAGCGCTGCACGATTCCTTTATATGGTCCTTACTGATCACGGCCGAGAGGGCATTTTTTTCCCAGCCCCAACCCCAAGAGGAATGCCCACCATTCCGACCAGAAAAATTATTATGGTTTGCCAGGCACGGGTATCGCCGACCGCTCCACATCTTCAAGTGCCGTTCCCTGGTGACACAGGCTGGGAAGTTGACTGCGCCGCCCGACGTTGATATCTCACGTCAACGTCTTTCTTAAGAGATCTACCACATCACAGTGATGATCAGATGGTTTGTAAAAGCTCGCAGACGTAGCATGTCTCGGGGATTGACATGCTGAGCAACGCATTACAAGCACTGGGCGGATCTCTCCGCTACATTGCAACCAGACTGATGATTGAAGGTTAGACCAGTGTCCTATAATTCGGGTTACCTTCCCTTACCAATAATGCTCGCCATGTCCAATCAGAATTGCATTCGATCAGGAGTAGGTATCCCATACGGGGCTTACTTCCCTTCCGATATGGCGATTGTTTTCACCAATGCTGAATCAGTTATAAACAGTTCAAACATGCAGAGAAATTAAAAACACTGAATTGCACGTGCAAAGCAGAAGCGCATGCGCCAACATAAAAATCAGCTGACTATGGAAAGTAACGAAAAACCGGTTTCGTCCAGGGTGAGCCAATGTGAGACGAGTTAAGAGCAAGCTTCCGTACAGCAATGGTAAACAGAACGGCACGCGAATATCAGCTGTGCCGATTACCAAAATTTACGGGCAGGAATCTACGTTGATATCAAAGCATTGCTGTCTTACCTTTTTACGTCTGACCGCTGCCGATTTTTTTTTTTCTGCATTGGTATCGCAGTGATTTGAATTTCGAGGGGCTGCAGAGGGCAAGGTGCACACGCATGGGGCAAGATAAAAGGTCAGGTATGCGAATGATCTAGGGGTGTGTCTTGCGTGTCTGGCTTCGTCTGCAGGGTGCAGTTTACCCGAACACCGTCTAATACAGTATTTGTCTCATGCAACTACGGGCAGTCTTAAGTTAATGTCACACAACTTTGGCGACATGGAAAGGAATCTTCCATGTCCTCCCGGTCTGTTTGCTCAAAATGCGCTCGCTTTTTGACACTCGAAACGTGTGGCCACCGAGTTAAGCGAGCGCAATAACACACACACACACACACACACACACCACACACACACACGTTTAAAAACAACCAACACTCAATGAAGATGGCGCATATTCTCGGTTTATTTCTAAAATCTTTTCTCAAATGTAAAACCAAAGGCCCGCATGTGACAGCATGAAAAGCAGCCCTTTTTTTATCTTGAAACTCTCTCTCACACTAATGCACTGAACCGTTCTCCCTCATTGTCTTCTATTCGTGCCCTATATCTCCAAAACCCATGTACAAACTCTTTTCTGAGATAAAAGAAAAGATTCGAAGAATATGCACCTGATGTGGAACGTAACCCGTGATTTTCGTTCGAGAACTTAAGAACGCACGAAAAGGAAACCCCCCAGCACACACTGCTGAGAATCAATACATCAGACTGTTACCCCCTTCGCTTCGTTCATCTTATTCCAAAGTATTTCTTTGTTCATCTTTGATTTCAATGAATTTTGTGATTTTAACATATCAAAGGTATACGTGTGTGCAGCCACAATAGAGTTTAAATGAACATCAAATATATCGTTTTCTACCGCATTCATTACCCTTTTCTCTCCATTCACGCCTAAATTGACACACCTGATATCCCTTCATCTCCCACTCCGAATGTGCTTGCGTGCGTGCGCGCGCGTATGTGTAGGCTATGTGTTTTGACTGTATGTGCAGACATATGTGAATTTATGACAACATGTACGAATGTGTGTGTGTGTGTGTGTGTGTGTGTGTGTGTGTGTGTTTTTGTGTGTGTGGAACAAGAGTTTAATGTCTGTACGAATGGTAAGTACGTGCATGTGATAGGTTAGACGGGAATATAGTAACTCTGAAACTGAAAATTAAAGCGCACATGTATAACCTCTGAGTTAAATTACGTAGAATAAGTAAGCGCCCCCACCCACACCCCACCAGCACCCTCACACCTTACTCCACCACACAACAAAGCTATAGAGGCCCATATACAAGACTGATTTTTTAAGACCTCAATGACAGCCTTAAGCGGCAAGACCTCAATGACAGCCTTAAGGCGGCAAGACCTCAATGATAGCCTGAAGGCGGCAAGACCTCAATGACAGCCTTAAGGCGGTAAGACCTCAATGACAGCCTCAAGGCCATGCGGATGGCACCAGTCTGGAACTGTTTAATACTTTAATAGTTCTATTTCTGTTTCATTAATAGTTCTATTTCTGTTTCAGTCTTAAGGCTGACGCACGCGCGCACACACACACACACACACACACACACACACACACACACACACAAACTGTGCAGCCGAGTGCATATACGAAATGGAAACGAACTGCCGAGTATAACGACTGTGTGTGTGTGTGTGTGTGTGCACCGCGCGTGGTTGTGTAGCATATTGTCTGAGAGAGAGAGAGAGAGAGAGAGAGAGAGAGAGAGAGCTCGCACGCGCGCGCGTTTATCAGAAAGAGAGAGTGAGAGCGTGCGAAGCGTTTTTTTTTTTTTTTTTTTTTTTTTTCCAGTCCGTGCACGTCTCTTCCAGCCTCGTCGTCAACGCGTGCCTTGCCCGCGACAACAGCGAATGCCTTCAATGGCTTGGTTTACTCTTCCAGCCAATCAAACGACCGATCGCGCCATGACTGACTGGACATGCCGCGCTCGCCGCTTGGG
>JADBJO010000390.1:0-20000 GCA_016801955.1 Conus betulinus
ACCCCCCTGCACATGGTGCAAGGCAACCTCAACGGTGTGGGCTACAGGGATGGCATCCTGCAGCCCCTTGTGCTGCCAGCGCTGCAAACTATTGGACCAGGCGCGGTATTTCAAGACGACAGTGCCAGACCTCACAGGGCTCGAGTCGTCAACAACTTTCTTCAGCAGCAACACGTGATCCACATGGACTGGCCAGCCTGCTCACTGGACCTTAATCCAATCAAGCACCTATGGGACGTGCTGGGCCGGTGACTTCGAAGCAATCACCCCCCGCCAGTTGACCTCAACCAGCTGTTCCAGTTCCTTGAGCAGGAGTGGCAGGCAATACCCCAGATGACTCTGAGGACTCTGACTCAAATCATGAGGCAAAGGTGCATCGCGTGCATCCACGCAAATGGCCGACACACACGTTACTGACTGTGTTTTTGTGTATCTCTGGCGTTCTGACTTTTGAAAAGATGGGTAGTGGACTTGAGAGTGACAAAAACATGCTGTTCAAATCAATTTTCTCATTAATCTGTGTCATTGATGTTTTGATTAATGGCTGAAGTAAAGTTCGAAAGCATTGTTTTGGGTTGTTTCCGTTCTGTTGTGAAATAGTGAGAGAATTGAGAATTTCAAAGTGGCCTTTAAATTGTTTTGAGCAGTATATATGATGAAAAGGAAATTGGAAGCAGCTCATTTGTTTCATTTGAGTCATTGCTGGTGTAAATGACAATGATCAGGGCATTGACTCAGTATGGGAGAGTGTTCGTTAAATGAAAATGTGTATTTAGATATGAGCTGTATACATGGATGTATCTGCAGTAATGTTCATGTGTGTGTTCATATGTAGTGTGTAAGAGTATAACCAGACACCTACGTTTGAACGTACACTTTTTAGCAAAGCTCAGTTTGGAATGAATGAATATAGACGTTCGTGCGTGCACATATAATATACTTGAACGCCCATTGGCTTTAACATGCACAAGCATACACAAATATGCATCCAAGCACATGCCCGCAGTAACATTTACATGCCCTCACGCACATGGATGTGCATGCATATGGACGTGTGCACACACACATTGCACACACACACACACACACACACTGCACACACACAAGGATGCACACACACACACACACACACACACACACACACACACACACACACACACACACACACACACACACTCACGGACACACACACATACACACAAAATTGAAGACAACAGCAAGCTTTCACTCGGTTCCCATAATACATAGCGTAAAACAAAATATAGTCATGGAAAAAGCACAAACTAAAATGTTTCTTAATCTGTTAGTTTTGATGAATTGAATGAATCAGATTTGTTTACAGATGGAATAAGATCTGAACTGAAGATACTGATTATGTATTGACAGGGGCAAGACACTGCTACATCAACGGGGGAAGGAGCTGCTTCATCAACGGACAACGGAGACCAGTCATGTGAATGAACTCGGTGGATGCGGCCAACCACAAATGGGGGAGTATTGTTCTTGATTTTTCGCTTGTTCTTCTCTCTCGTCTTTACACTTCTTCCAGTGTAGCTGTCCCTTTCTTTCATATTTAAGTGTACTGTCATAGAGTTAGTGCTTCCTTGTGTAGAGTTGTGTTGTTTTCTATCCCAGGATTCTTTGTCTTCTTTCCCAGAGTTTAGTTATCGCCTTTCCTCACAAAAGTTCGACTGTCTTTTACAGGGGGTATATTTTCTACATTCACAACTTTGAAATCTCCCTTCTGCTGCGGTACTAGAATCTTTTTCGTTCTCAGATGCTAATCTTCTTATTCAGGGTTTAGTGTTTTTTAGTGTTTCTGTCCTTTTCTTCAGGAACTAGTGTCCCATATTTTCCACAGCTGATGCTCGTCTTTTTTTAATTGGGGTGCCCCTTTCCTAACTTTCTAGTCTTCAGTGATTCTTTCCATCATCTTCTTTTCCAGCACTTTGGGTCTTCTTTCTCAGAGTATTATGTCTTCTTCTTTCCTAGGATTTAGTGCCACCTTTCCCAGGGTTCTTCTGTCCTAAGATCACATGTCTTCTTTCCTGGGTTTAGTGCGTTTTTTTTCTTCCCCAGGATTTAGTGTTCTGTCCTTTCTCAGGGTTCGATGCCTTCTTTCCCAGGCTTTAGTGCCCACTTCTTTCTCAGTACTTAGTGCCTTCTTTATTCTACAGTGTTTATTCTTTGTTCGTTCCAAGGATTCAGTGCCCTCTTCTTCTCCCCACCACAACACAACCCACCCCCATTACACCCTGACCACAACACAACACCCCCCCCCCCCACACACACACACACACACCCACACAACACCTCACAACCCACCCACCACACCACCACACTCCACACACACCACAAAACACGACACACACCACACTACAACACACAACATCACCACACAATAACACACACCCACACCACACCACAACACAATACACACAACACAAAGCACACACACACACACGCACCACTCCACAGCACACAACCCCACACCACACAACCCCACACCCCCAACACACCACATCCTCATAAAACACTCCACCCCACCCCACACCACCTTTTGTATCTTTTTTTCGCACGATTCAGTGCCTTTGTGATTATATGATTGAAACTATTCTTTCACAGAGTTTAAGATATTTTCTTTCTTACAGAATTACGTCTTCGTACGTTGACTTCTCCTTTCTTCTGAGGGTTTAATGCATCCTTTTCTGGAATATAGTTATTCATAGGTGTTAATGTCTTCTTTCTTGATGTTTAGTTCGAATTTTCTTCGTAAGTATTTCAACACGTTTTTTTTTTGTGGCAGGACCAAACAGGAAGCGGTGCCAGTCTGCCAGACGACCACCAGGATCGCAGACCGGAGAGAAGGTGTGCCACTACTTGTTAAAGTAGTAAATTTGAATGTCGTAACAGTAGCAGAAGTGTTACATTTTCATTTTGTTCCCCAGTTAAGTATGTACTTGGAACATCAGTTATACTGTTTCGACAATAAAGATGTTAAAAGGGTGAGTAACACACACACATACACATACACACTCACACAAGGATGCACACACACACACACACACACACACACACACACACACACACACACACACACACACACACATTAAAGACAACAGCAAGCTTTCACTCAGTTCCCCATAATACATAGCGTAAAACAAAATATAGTCAGATGGAAAAAGCAGCACAAACTAAAAATGTTTCTTAAACTAAGTTAATTTTGATGAATTGAATGAATCAGATTTGTTTGCAGATGGAATAAGATCTGAACTGAAGATACTGATTATGTATTGACAGGGGCAAGACACTGCTACATCAACGGGGGAAAGGAGCTGCTTCATCAACGGACAACGGAGACCAGGTCATGTGAACGAACTCGGTGGATGCGGCCAACCACAAATGGGGGAGTATTGTTCTTGATTTTTGGCTTTGTTCTTCTCTCTCGTCTTTACACTTCTTCCAGTGTAGCTGTCCCTTTCTTTCATATTTAAGTGTACTGTCATAGAGTTTAGTGCTTCCTTGTGTAGAGTTGTGTCGTTTTCTATCCCAGGATTCATTGTCTTTCTTCCCAGAGTTTAGTATCGCCTTTCCTCACAAAAGTTCTACTGTCTTTTACAGGGGGTATATTTTCTACACTCACAACTTTGAAATCTCCCTTCTGCGGTACTAGAATCTTCTTCGTTCTCAGATCTAATCTTCTTATTCAGGTTTTTAGTGTTTTCTTGATTCACAGATGTTTCTGTCTTTTCTTCAGGAACTAGTGTCCCATATTTTCCACAGCTGATGCTCGTCTTTTTTTAATTGGGGTGCCCCTTTCCTAACTTTCTAGTCTTCAGTGATTCTTTTCCATGCATCTTCTTTTCCAGCACTTTGGGTCTTCTTTCTCAGAGAGTATTATGTCTTCTTCTTTCCTAGGATTTAGTGCCACCTTTCCCAGGGTTCTTCTGTCCTAAGATCACATGTCTTCTTTCCTGGGTTTAGTGCGTTTTTTTTCCCCAGGATTTTAGTGTTCTGTCCTTTCTCAGGGTTCGATGCCTTCTTTCCCAGGCTTTAGTGCCCACTTCTTTCTCAGTACTTAGTGCCTTCTTTATTCTACAGTGTTTATTCTTTTCTTCGTTCCAGGATTCAGTGCCCTCTTCTTTTCCCCACCACACAACACAACCACACAACCCACCCCCATTACACCCCCCGACCACACCCCCCCCCCCCCCCCCCCCCACACACACACACACACACACACACACCACACCCTCACAACACCCTCACCACACCACTACCACATCTCCACCACACCACAAAACACACACACACACCACACTACACACACACAACATCACCACACAATAACACACACACCACACACCACACCACAACACAACACACACACACACACACACACACACACACTCCACCACACACACACCCCACACCACACCCCACACCCCCAACTCACCACACATCCTCATAAAACACTCCACCCCACCCCACAACCCCCAAAACATCACATTACACCACACCACACCGGAACACAAAACACACACGACACGCCTCACCACATCAGGGGGTTGGAATAGCTCAGTGGTAGAGCGCCGGACTCGTAATCTTGGTGATCCTGGGGTTGCGGCTTTGAATCTCCGCCGTCCGTTTCGGTATGGGGATTTTTTTCACTCGAGTTGACATTGGTTCTGACTCCATCTCCCTTACGGTCCTTCGAATGAGACGATAAACCGAGGTTCACAAGAGTGGGGACTCTGCTATTTTACACTAAGGCCTGTTTGGCCGTCTGTGTTGAGGTCTGAACTGAAATATGCGTGTCCAACGTTCAGACCTCGGATGTTAGATATTGTCCAGCACTTCGCCTAGGTGCTTGTACTGAGATCTGTGGGAAGTCTTGAAGAGACTGTCTGGCAGTGGTGGTTTTCTTTTGGTGTGTGAACAGTATCATTTTCAGTTTGTCGTTGCCACGTTTTGCGGAGATCTCTACATTCTGTTGCCTCACAGTCTGTCATGGATTGGTGGGGGTCTTCTGTAAGCAGGAACCATGGTGTATGGTGCCTTCTTTGACTGCTTTGGTATCCTTTTTCGCACGATTCAGTGCCTTTGTGATTATATGATTGGAACTATTCTTTCACAGAGTTTAAGATATTTTCTTTCTTACAGAATTACATCGTCGTACGTCGACTTCTCCTTTCTGAGGGTTTAATGCATCCTTTTCTGGAATATAGTTATTCATAGGTGTTAATGTCTTCTTTCTTGATGTTTAGTTCGAATTTTCTTCGTAAGTATTTCAACACAGTTTTTTTTTTTTGTGGCAGGACCAAACAGGAAGCGGTGCCAGTCTGCCAGACGACCACCAGGATCGCAGACCGGAGAGAAGGTGCGCCACTACTTGTTAAAGTAGTAAATTCAAATGTCGTAAGTAGCAGAAGTGTTACATTTTCATTTTGTTCCCCAATTAAGTATGTACTTGGAACATCAGTCAAACTGTTTCGACAATAAAGATGTTAAAAGGGTGTAACGGATATTTATAACCATCATGGCATTGATCGTTGTCCCTTTTTCGTTCTCAGGGGTGTGTATCCCTGCAGCAAAGCACTCGGGTTTTTTGTCTTAATGGGTGTTTAGAAATAATGTTTGGAATTTACCACATATCCCACCTCTCTCTACATATTCCTTTGTTTGTGTGGTAGACAAAATTTCTTGGACAAAAATATCGTTTTAACTGTCCATGCTTTAAAGCACGATATTCAGATTTCCGCAGAATAATACAAAATATTTTTTTATAAGAATTTTACAGATGTTTTAAAATATTGTTCACATTTCCATGTTAAACTCTGATGGCCCCTTTCTCATAACGTTTGGTTTCCCCCTCACATCTTCGCCTCTGGCGTGTGTCAAAGTTTTAAGAGTTGGTCAGGTCATGGGAACTGGCAGTGGATGATATAGTAGCGATCTGCCCCTAGAGGGATTAAAAAAATGGATGTATTCTTTGTTTTTTTTTCTCTTTTCTATTTTTACTTGCTTGCTTGTGCTTTCGTTTGCTTGTTGTTTTGTTTTCATTACGGTGGACCAAAGATGTATGGAACACGGATTCCACGCTTCTCACTACCAGCCCTTAAAAAACCACCATACATGTTCACGTATTGGCTTTAAACATGCACAGACATTCACAAATTGGTAGAAACTCTGTACGTTTCATGACTGAACATGAGAGAAATAAGAAATAAGCCAGAGCACTGACAACAACAACAAAAACACTTTGTGAACATCTGGAATATGTGTATGAAGACCTGGTACGATCCAGTCTGGCATCCGTGTTAATTTTAGAATTGGTAGTATGATAAGGAGGTCAGTTTTCCTCAGCCAAAAGGAGCTTGAACTGCATACCCTGTTTTCTCCCTGCTAATATGTGTGATCTTGTTTTGAGACTTCTTTTAGTAATTGGATGTAGAGCTTGTTTTCCTAGAAGGATGGCTGGAGGGGTGTGTCATTTAGGCAGTGGTGTCAGTCTTCATTAATTCTGTGAGGTCTTTTGGGGGAGCTGTGAAGAATAACAACAGCGCATCTTTACCTCCAAATCTGCAATATATGATGATGAAAAGGAAATTGGAAGCAGCTCATTTGTTTTATCTGAGTCATTGCTGGTGTAAATGACAATGATCAGGGCATTGACTCAGTATGGGAGAGTGTTCGTTAAAATGAAAATGTGTATTTAGATATGAGCTGTATGCATGGATGTATCTGCAGTAATGTTCGTGTGTGTGTGTTCATATGTAAGTGTACAAGTGTATAACCAGACACCTACCTTTGAACGTACACTTTTTAGCAAAGCTCAGTTTGGAATGAATGAATATAGACGTTCGTGCGTGCACATATAATATACTTGAACGCCCATTGGCTTTAACATGCACAAGCATACACAAATATGCATCCAAGCACATGCCCGCAGTACATTTACATGCCCTCACGCACATGGATGTGCATATGGACGTGCATGTGTGCACACACACACACACACACACACACACACACACACACACACACACACACACACACACACACACACACACACACACACACACATGGGCACACACATTGCACACAAACATTGAAGACAACAGCAAGCTTTCACTCGGTTCCCCATAATACATAGCGAAATACAAAATATAGTCAGATGGAAAAAGCACAAACTAAAAATGTTTCTTAAACTAAGTTAGTTTTGATGAATTGAATGAATCAGATTTGTTAGCAGATGGAATAAGATCTGAACTGAAGATACTGATTATGTATTGACAGGGGCAAGACACTGCTACATCAACGGGGGAAAGGAGCTGCTTCATCAACGGACAACGGAGACCAGGTCATGTGAACGAACTCAGTGGATGCGGCCACCACAAATGGGGGAGTATTGTTCTTGATTTTTGGCTTTGTTCTTCTCTCTCGTCTTTACACACTTCTTCCAGTGTAGCTGTCCCTTTCTTTCATATTTAAGTGTACTGTCATAGAGTTTAGTGCTTCCTTGTGTGGAGTTGTGTCGTCTTCTATCCCGAGGATTCATTGTCTTCTTTCCCAGAGTTTAGTATCGCCTTTCCTCACAAAAGTTCTACTGTCTTTTACAGGGGGTATATTTTCTACACTCTCATCTTCGAAATCTTTCTTCTGCGGTACTAGAATCTTCTTCGTTCTCAGATGCTAATCTTCTTATTCAGGTTTAGTGTTTTCTTGATTCACATGTTTCTGTCCTTTTCTTCAGGAACTAGTGTCCCATATTTTCCACAGCTGATGCTCATCTTTTTTTTAATTGGGGTGCCCCTCTCCTAACTTTCTAGTCTTCAGTGATTCTTTCCGTGCATCTTCTTTTCTGGGATTTTGGGTCTTCTTTCTCAGAGTATTATGTCTTCTTCTTTCCTAGGATTTAGTGCCACCTTTCCCAGGGTTCTTCTGTCCTAAGATCACATGTCTTCTTTCCTGGGTTTAGTGCGTTTTTCTTCCCCAGGATTTAGTGTTTGTCCTTTCTCAGGGTTTGATGCCTTCTTTCCCAGGCTTTAGTGCCCACTTCTTTCTCAGTACTTAGTGCTTCTTTATTCTACAGTGTTTATTCTTTGTTCGTTCCAAGGATTCAGTGCCCTCTTCTTTTCCCCCAACACAACCCATGCCCACACACCCCCCCCCATTACACCCTGACCCTGACCACACACACACACACACACCCCACACACACACACACACACACCACACACCACAAAACATGACACACCCACTCACACACACCACTACCACATACCACCACACACACACACACACACATGCACACACTCACACACACACACACACACACACACCACACACACACACCCACACACACAACACACACACACACACACACACACACACACACACACACACACACACACTCCACACCACACAACCCCACACACACACACCCACCCCCCACACACCACATCCACATCATAAAACACTCCACCCCACCCCCACACCACCAAAACATCACATTACACCGCACCGGAACACAAAAACACACAACAACACACCTCACCACATCAGGCGGTTGGAATAGCTCAGTGGTAGAGTGCCGGACTCATAATCTTGGTATCCTGGGTTGCGGCTTTGAATCTCCGCTGTCCGTTTCAGTACGGGGGATTTTTCACTCGGAGTTGACATTGGTTCTGACTCCATCTCCCTTACAGTCCTTTCGAATGAGACGATAAACCGAGGTTCACAAGAGTGGGGACTCTGGTATTTTACACTAAGGCCTGTTTGGCCGTCTGTGTTGAGGTCTGAACTGAAATATGCGTGTCCAACGTTCAGACCTCGGATGTTAGATATTGTCCAGCACTTCGCCTTGGTGCTTGTACCGAGATCTGTGGGAAGTCTTGAAAAGACTGTCTGGCAGTGGTTGTTTTCTTTTGGTGCATGAAGAGTATCATTTTCAGTTTGTCATTGCCACATTTGGCGGAGATCTCTACATTCTGTTGCCTCACAGTCTGTCATGGATTGGTGGGGGTCTTCTGTAAGCAGGAACCATGGTGTATGGTGCCTTCTTTGACTGCATCTCTCTGTGGGATACAGCAGAAGGTGTTCAGAAACTTTGACTCCCAGGTGGCTTGTCACCTTGGATGGTGGGTTGTTAGGACAGGGAGTCTAGTGCAGAATGGTGGCTTTAGCTAGGCTTTAGTAGCTTAGGGGGGGGGGGGGGGGGTAGGGGTTAGAGGGAGGCCCGTTCCAGCGCATCATTTAGCTCCTGGCATGACTGAAAGTGTGCAGGATGCTGCAGTGTTGAAGTTCTGTGTGGATAAAATTTTGGCGTCGCGTAGTTGGAAAAACGGTCTGAATGGATTGGAATGGCCTTACCATGAGATCCATTTTGCGGTGGCATCAGCTTGACCGGCTCCTGCGCATGGGAGCTTATCAGGGTGTGGGGACCCTGGGATGTCAGAGCTGTAGTTCATAAAGCAGAGTGCCACTGGCCTTCCTGTGTGACACATAGCTGCTCTGGTTTCTGTGACAGTTGTCTGCGGACCAAAGGCACAGAACAGTGTTACCAGACGAGATGCTTCAGGAAAGGCATGCATTTCCTGAAGTGTCTCTTGGGGCCCCCTGGTACTGTCTGAGTACCCCTTGTTTTGCAGAGAACCTGTCATGGCGGTCATATCGGCATGGAGTTCACACTGGAGGTCCCGTGGAACTGGCTTCAGTATAGGCTTTAATGTCGGTCATGTTTGCTGTCGAGGATATCAAAATTTCGCCCCTGATTCGTGGCTGATTCGCGATTCGTGTTACAAATTGGGTCTCTCTTCCACACAGATCTTTCAACAACGCCACTGCATGCCTTTAGTTCTGTTAGTGACTGGATGTTGTGTTGGTTTGGTTGAATAAGTGGGGGGAGCAGAGGAAGGGCAGGGGGTACTAAAGAAGCCTGGCTAGAGAAATACGTACATATAGATGTATATGTACATATTTTGTCTCTGGTGTAACCATTGCCATTCATTCTGCTATCCTGGGACCAGTGTGCAGGGGATGTTTATCTTTTTATGACATGATTGGGAGGCAACAGACAGTTGGAGGTATCCGTGGATCGGTCATCGGCCAGCTGCGTGTGTGTGTGTGTGTGTGTGTGTGTAAATCTGTGCCTTTGTGTATGTGTGTGTGTGTAAATCTGTGCCTTTGTGTATGTGTGTGTAAATCTGTTCCTTCCAGCAAGTGTCCCAGTGCTAAAAGCATACAACAACTTCTTTTTTAAGCTCATGTTAGCTGCCTGTTTGCTTCAGGACAGGTACATAGGCAATGAAGTCTTGATGAAACAATCACAGACACAGGCTTTTGCTGACGCATAACTTTATAACACTATCCATTCCCTCTCTTCCCTTCCCCATTTACCCATCTGCTTCTCCTTCCTCCATTTCCCTTTCTTCCTCCCCACCTTCCCCTTCCGCCACCCCCTTCTCCCACTCCTCCCATTGCCCCATCTTCTTCCCTCCCCTCCTATATTCCTCCCCACCATTAACCACCCCTTCCCCTCCTCCCATCCATCCCCACCCCTCTTTACCTTAGATCGACCCTTTTTAAATTTCTTGAAGAAAACACAGTGAAGAAAACATATGTCTGAACCTGGAATCACACACTTGTGTATGCATGCTCGCGCGCGCGCACACACACACATACACACACACACACACACACACACACACACACACACATCCATATACATGCACATACACATACTTAAACACTCTCACACATGCACACATTCACTTTCTCTCTCTCTCTCTCTCTCTCTCTCTCTCTCTCTCTCTCTTTCACACACACACACACACACACACATGCACACATGCACACACACGCCCCCACGTGTGCACGCACGCGCGCACACACACGCACGCACACACGGATGCGTACACACACACACACGCGCGCGCGCGCACACACACACACACACACACACACACACAGAGAAAGATCAATACACATGGATCACTGCATATGTGCAATACAGTCACTGTTTCATTCCCAGTCACAAACATACACACATCTTTGCATGCATGTATCCTACAGTCTAATGCTTACATGCCAAGATTCGATTTTAAAAGACATGAAAAAAAGAAATATCAAGCATCGCAAATAAACTGTATCTTAAAAAAAACAACCTACAAAGGATGTCAAAACAGGACTCTTTAAGTAGATTTGGTGATTGTGACAAACCTGAAACATTGGTGTATAAACATAGGCAAGCTTTTGTTTATATACTTGTTTTAGCATTTTCTCCATATGTCTGTGTTCTTTCTGAAGGCTGATACCTGCCCTCCAATCCTGAAGCCATTGTGACAGAGATTGACTACAAGTCTGGTACACCCATGCAGAGGTATTTCTCAGTGAAAAGGCTTTTTTGTCCATTTCTTTTTTTTTTTTCTTTTTTGAGTGTGCATGGTCTTTTTTTTGCGCTAAGAATAATGAAAATAAATGTTTTGTTCCCAAGTTTACCCTCTTGTGCATGTTTTTGTTATTTTCCTGTTTTGCGATTTTTTTTTTTTTTTTCTCTCTCTCTCTCTCTCTCTCTCTCTCTCTCTCTCTCTCTCTCTGTGTGTGTGTATATGGCTGCGTGTGCATATGTGCGAAGATCACAAAGCATATTGATAGACCTTGGACTTTTAGCAATTGCATTTAACACTACTGGGGCAAAATGTCTACCTGGCCACAAGTATGGGAGATCCAGAAATAGATTTACACACGCATACACCTTCAACATTCAATGGTCTCTCCTTGGGTTTGTCAAAGAGCAGCAGCTGCATAAACTAAATATGATAACCTTCTTATAGTTTTGAAATACCCTGAGGTTTCAAATCACTTGAATGGTGTAAACTTTTCTTGTCTTTGATGTTATGGCTGCATAAGTGAAATTTTGACATGTATTCATATTTGGGAAATCATTGAACACACGCCTCTGTTTTTCGTGAGTTTTTCTTATCACACAAGTACTATGTGTTTGGCAAGGAAAAAATTGTGAGGACATAGTGAATATTGTGACTGTCCAAGGAATTCCCATGTAGCAAGAGTCTTGTGTGTATGAGTTTGGTTCGTGTTGTGTGTGTGTGTGTGTGGTGTGTGTGTGTGTGTGTGTGTGCGTGCGTGCGTGCGTGTGTGTATTCCTTATGCACGGCCACAGTTCTCAACCGATCGACACCAAATTTGGTATCAAGCACCCCGGGAAGGTTATGGGCTATTTAGATTTGGCGGCACTGTTTCTAGGGCGCAGGAAAAATTGAAAATCGGAGCCATAGTTTTCAACCGATCGACACCAAATTTGGCAGTTTTGGGCAGCACTGTTTCTAGGGCGCAGCAAACTCAAATATTCAAAAGAAAAAATCAGAGAGCTTCACTCTTCCATCTGAATTCAGTTCTCAACCGATCAACGACCGATCACACCAAATTTGGCACAAAGCATCCTTGGCACCCTGGGAGTGTCACGGGTATTTGCTTTTGTATGGCACTGTTTCTAGAACGCAGTAAAAATCTAACGTTTTGAAAAATCGATTTCTGCCTATGGTATAGTGAAGTCTCACTTCACGCGGCACAGAGTGGGAAGGGGGGGGGGGGGGGGGGGGGGGGGGGGGGGGAGGAGGGAGAGGGAGAAGGTGGGGAAATATATAAATCTATCTCTGTGTGTGTGTGTGTGTGTGTGTGTGTGTGTGTGTGTTCCTTCTGCACACGGCCACAGTTCTCATGGATGACCTTATAGTTGTGCGCGTTTGTGTGAAATTTTATTGACATTGGATAACAAAGACGCGAGTTATTGACACTTTTGTGTCGACCTTTCGGGGTCCCTGTGACCTTGACCTTTAACTATGGCGAATTTGAATTTGCTGCGTTAGCTGTAGAGGTAAGGGCCAAAGGCACCCAGCAAAATTTGGAGGAAATCGGTTTTGAAACGCAGCTGTGGTTGGCGAGTGAAGATTTACTTCTCTCCCAAGGTGAAAGTTGCACTCGTGACCTTGACCTTTAATCTTGGACTGAACGCACATTATTAGTGGACCTTATAGTTGTGCACATTTGTGTGAAATTGTATTGACATTGGATAATAAAGATGCGAGTTATCAACACTTTTGTGTTGACCTTTCGGGGTCCCTGTGACCTTGACCTTTGTCTATGACGATTTCGAATCTACTGCATAAGCTGTAGGGGTAGGAGCCAAAGGCTGCCAGCAAATACGGAGGAAATCGGTCCAGAAACACAGCCGTGGCTGTCCTGATTTCCAGTTTTGCGTCTGTCGACGCAAATTGCGTCAAGACGCAATGCATCACGTGACGGCCGACCAGCCCATGACCTTTCAGGGTGTGCCAAGGATGCTTGATACCAAATTTGGTGGCGATAATGATGACGACGACACTGACAACGACCACGATGTTGCTTGTTGCTGCTGTGGTTGTTGCTGTTGTTGTTGTCGCTGCTGTGGTTGATGATGATGATGATGATCATAACATTAATCCCCTTCTCCATTCTCTTACAGAAGGACATCTGGAAAATAGGTAGGTGGGGATTTGCACGATGTCATCTTAGTCATAATCAGATTAACTCCCCCCTGTTACAAAGTAACTCCCCTGGAGTCGTTTCATGTCAGAAAAAAGTTTTGGTGTACACATTAACTCCCGTGGGAGTTATTCTAAACTGTGAAAAACTGATCCCCCTTAGTAACTCCCCTGGGCAGGGAGGTGTAAACTTTTACACGGGGACTAACTCTAAAGAGGGGGGGGGGGGGGGGGTTAAACTTTTACACAGGGGGGGGGGGGGGGGGGTGTCATTCTATTACAGAGTGGGAGTTGAGTCTGATATATCTACAAAATGACCCCCCACCCCCACCCCCCTTAATGTTTTCAAGAATTTGTTGAGACTTGTACACAAATATTTTAGAACATTTTGAAGTTTTACTGAGTGGAGTTATTTTGGCACAGGGTGGGAGTCATTCTAGCTTAACTCCCGGGGATTTTAAAATTTACATATGAACAGTTTAACTCCCTGGGAGTTAAACCAATCGTGGGAGAGATATAAACTTTTCGTTACACCGGGCTGGTATAACCATCTGGTATTCTTGTTTGGTAATTGTGCAGACCAGTATATAGAGATATATAAACCATATGTCGGGCTGGTATAACCATCTTGTTTGGTAATTGTATAGACCAGTATAGAGATGTCGGGTGTAAACCATATGCCGGGCTGATATAACCATCTTGTTTCGTAATTATGTACATCTGACAGCATTCATGGTGAGTCAGCTCAGCTCACAACTAAACATATCTTTTCTATCATAATGGTGAACGCAGCTGTCAACACACGCACACACACACGCACGCAAGCGCGCGCGCGCGCACATACACACGCACACTCGCACGCACGCACGCACGCACGCACGCGCGTACACTCTCTCTCTCTCTCTCTCTCACACACACACACACACACACACAATCAATGCATACAGATCGAGAACAGATAAGAGAACGTGAAGAACAGAGGAAGTACACATGTGACAGCGGAGCGCTTGTCGGTGTACGGAGCGGGCAATTTCACCCCTATCAAAGTGGTCAGCCGGACATTCCGTCGACCTGCAGGGAGCATTGTTTTGCAGCAGCGCTGAAAAAGAATCACAAAAAAAACATTACTTAAAAAAAAAAATGTAAACATGCACTCTTAGTGTCGCAGTTACACTAAATTAAAAGTTACGAGTGTATCTGTACGAGTGACGTTTCTTTGGTTGTTTTGTTGTTGTTGTTGTTTTTGTTTTGTTTGTTATTCTTCTTTCCTTTTTTGTAAGGGGGCAGCGCATCTCTCTCTCTCTCTCTCTCTGTCTCTCTCTGTCTCTCTCTCTCTCTCTCTCTCTCTCTCTCTCTCTCTCTCTCTCTCTCTTTCAAACACAGTGAAAACGACTTGATATGTCCAGTTTGTCAAAAAGAGAAAAAATGAGGTGCATTTTGTTTTATGCTGTCCTATTCTACGTGACTTAGGAGCACAATATACATACCGTCGAAAGATTGTAAGGTTCCAAGTCAGTTAGGATCAGCAGGCGCGCACACATGAAAAAAGTCAGAAATTTTTCAGTCTATATCTATATGGCTTATTAAGCAACGTTCTATTCTCATTTCTTGAAATTACTGCTAAGTGTATTATGAACGATGTCAGTGTTTATAAATGCCAGATTGGACAAATGTTTGTATATATGCACCCCTACACGAAGGGCAGTGGCCTGATCATGATAAAAGTTTCTCTCTCTCTCTCTCTCTCTCTCTCTCTGGGTGTGTATATGTGAGAGAGAGTGTGTGTGTGTGTGCGTGTGTGCGCGCGCGCGAGTGAATGTAGGCTATATGTGCACGTGTGTGTGTGTGTATGCGTGCGCGCGCACGCGTGAGTGTGTGTGTGTGTGTGTGTGTGTGTGCGCGCGCGCGCGCGCGTGTGTATGTATGTGTGTGTGTATGTGTTGTGAAATGAAACTGGAAGCTCTAAGACCTCGGAGTATCGGGCGACGAACACAACAGCTGCATGAACATACGAGTTCGATTAAACGTTTGCACTCTGAAGTCCACAAAGCAAACCGATTCAGCGTGTGCCTTCCAAAGTCGCAAGTCATTAGCAAGGATGGAAAAGTAAAAAGGGGTTAAACGCGAAGCACACAAAGATGGAAAGCACAGATGTCGCCGTGCAAATATACTGTGTTTAGATCTTTGGAAGAAAACAAGACTAAACGACAAGAAAACAGATGAACAAATAGCCATGCTTTTTTTTTTTACGAGAAAAAAACGCGAACCCAGTCAACATAAATCTAGATTTGTCTGGAAAGGGGACAGCTAGAGCGGCCAAAAGCAGTGAATCACCGTAAACACACACACACACACACGCACGCACGCACGCACACGCACACACGCAGAAGCTCTCTCTCTTTCTCTCTCTCTCTCTGTGTTGAATTGTAAGTATAAATGATAATTGTGTTGAAATAATGTATACATGACAAGGACAGATTGTTAGACTAGGCTTTGGTCTAAAATCTTCATCCTTGCGTATTAAAGATCAATCATCAATCAATCAGTATCTCTCTCTCTCTCTCACTCTCTCTCTCTCTCTCTTACATACACACACACGCGCGCGCGCACACACACAGACACATATACACACATCCACGCGCGCATATACGCACGCCCGCAAACACACACACACATTAACACGTACACACATTTGCACAAATACATATGTGCACGCACACACACTGACACACACAAACGCGCGCGCGCGCACGCACACACACACACATACATACATACATACATACATACACACACACGCGCGCGCGCGCGCGCGCGCGAGAGAGAGAGAGAGAGAGAGAGAGAGAGAGAGAGAGAGAAAAGATATGCATGTAGTTTGTGTTTGCGCTTACGGCATGTGCTTATGAGTGTGTATGCACTGCTCACTCCCTCCCTCTCTCTCTCTCTCCAGTATAATGAACATAATGTAAAAAAAAAATTGGATTTAAAGGTGGAGGGGAGGGGAGAGAGGAAGCCACATGCGACAGACTGTGGGCAAGAATGTGAAGAATTTCTATTTCAAAGCATGACAAATTCCAAGTCAGGGAACCAACACAATGTCTGATGATGGAATATAAATTGGTTTTCCGACCGTTGTTTTGCGTCCTGTGGCTCATAATCTTTCTTTTCGTTATAATTTTAAATAATTCTAGGGGGGATATGGACGTAAGGATTTTTTTCCCTCTCGATCTAGCCGTACCAGCTTAAAAAGGAGGGTAGAATAGGTTTGAGCTTGGGAGGGGGTGGGCGGCAGGAAGAGGGGTGTGTGACAGGGGTTGCTTTTCCAAATCTGGGCATTTGTAATTATCTCACAATTATTAAGATTCTAATATCACAGTTGTCATCCTCGGATCCGCCTTGCTTTTTTTTTTTTTTTCAGCCAATCAAAGTTAAAGCATGAAAAGACTTAAGACGATAAAATCATTTGTCTCGGACCTAAAATGGAAGAAAAATTAGCTGACTGACACAGTTCGCTCTGGAGGTGACGGCTGATGACAGCCGTGATTTCATATTCCGTCGAAAAACTGGTGTGAAACTTTGGAAATAGGGTTGATAGCTGATGAGAGCTACGAATTAGGCCCAACAGTCTGCAGAAGAAGTGGATGGATTCCAAACTGAAGCTGATAGGGGACGAAGACTGGGGTTTCTACATTCAGCAGGAGAACTAGACAGACTGGGAGGTGGTGCTAAAGCTTGTGAAGGCTTATTTTACATTCTGCAGGAGAACTAGACAGACTGGGAGGTGGTGCTAAAGCTTGTGAAGGCTTATTTTACATTCTGCAGGAGAACTAGACAGACTGGGAGATGGTGCTAAAGCTTGTGAAGGCTTATTTTACATTCTGCAGGAGAACGAACTAGACAGACTAGGAGATGGTGCGAAGCTGAGCAGGCTTCCAAATGAAATTGCGAGCTGGTGAAGACTTTGATTTTATAATCTGCAGAAGTGGACAAACGCCCACATGGAACTGGTGTCTGGTGAAAACTATGACTTTATACTTATTCTGCTGGGGAAACTAAAAAGAACAACGTTGCCATGGAATTGACGGCTGCAAACAGTGGAGAAAAAAAACGCTTTAACTTGAAGGATTTTTTCTTCATTCAGACCGTCACTGACACTGCTTGCTCGTGCAGTCCGATCCGTGTTTCACGTGAAATCGAGCCAGCCATGCGTGCAAAGTCTATTGAGCCTGTCCACATGAAGGTCAATTCCCAGTACAGCATAAGAGTGAGTGAGTGTTTTTTGGAGTGCATTTCCAATGTTTGAAAAGATATGATTTTGGAAAACACTGGGACGAAGAAAATGCTTGTTAGTAATGTAAATACCACACGAATTGTCAATGCGAACATTGCTCGTGTTTCGCTGGCCTTTCACTATCAGCCACATACGCCATCCATACCTGTGTGAGAGCGACGTTCTCTCGCATTAAAGACCAGAAACAGCAGACTGTGCCCTCCCCGAGGTGTTACGGATTATTAACAAGCTGGCGTTTGAGTTTTCTCAAGGCAGTGGTTGTCAGATAAGCGCAGACAGAGATGATGATGGCGAGCTGTCCAGACTGGCAGTATGCAGGTGAAGGTAAGTTGCACTCCACCCCGCAGTGTCCTCACAACGTCTGTCATAGTTGGACTGTGGGGCAGATCCCTAACTCAAGATTTTTTGTTTCTTTGTTTGCTTGCTTGCTTTTTTTTTTTTGCGACAGTCCATTTTCCTCAACTCGCTACTTGCCATCAGTGTCTCTGCTCTTCTTTTCGCCTTGTTTTTATTCTTTATCTTCTGCCTTTTCCTCCTCCTCCTGTTCTTCTCTTTCTTCTTCTTCTTCCTCTTCTTCTTCTTCTTCTCTCTTCTTCTTCTTCTTCTTCTTCTCTTCTTGAGCTTATTTTAGCACTGGTGAGATCGTTAGGTATGTGACAGGTTTTACTTTCACCATTGCAGTAGCCACGTTCCGTCTCTTACGATTCTAAACACGAGACCAGTGTTTGATGTTGTTATTGCTGCTGCTGCTGTAGTTGTTGTGGTGTGTGTGTGTGTGTGTGTGTGTGTGTGTGATCCATTCCAACGGTGGCCTGCTTATCTGTGAAGAACTGACTGATATTTAACGAGCGTGCAATTTCTTGTAATGTTTGCTGCGTTCACACGCGGGACCTTGGTTCCATCCGAAAGACATGGAGAGGTTAGACCCTTCACAGATGTCAACTGTCCGTCTTCAGCGGGGATTGAACCCAGGGTCTGTGGATTAAGAGAACAGAGCTTTGTCCACGTGGCCAACTTGGCCCCGACGATCTCCGCTCTTTATTTAACTCCAAGAAGCTGGATTCAGTGTTGAACCCGATTATCTTGCTAACTTCGGCAGACAACTGTGTTGGTGACTAGAAAGTGTTATAGGGGCTGCATCAGGTAAAGTAATCGTCCGCACACCAACATTCTGTACATAACAACATTCTGTACATAACAAGGACATGCCTAGACGAATGTTGCCAGCCTACTACTATATTGGGCCCTACACACCACCAATGACGTGGATTAGGGAATGAGACTTGGGATGTGTGGCATTATTTTGACATATTTCACCCACCTGCACATGTGCAGGGAGCAGCATGGCAGGATCCGACTGCCAAGACAACTTCATCGAACATATTGCCTCAGCGTCCTAAAGCTGTGAAGTTGGGGGTAATGTTCGACACCAAGACGCCTGTACGCACCGAATGTGTGTGAGTGAAGATCACAGCCGGAAGCTCCAGGTATGGAGAGCTCACGATGTCGCCTAGCCTTACCCAAATCGACCACTGGTGCCATGTTCTCCACAGACGCGTTCAAGGAGAGGAGATGAACACTGCCCAGACTCTTCAGTGTCTGGGACACACCTTTTCATCAGGAGCGTGAGGGATTCCACGGACATGATCCGTAAGATGGTATAGGACAACAGTGCATCTTTTCATGGTCGTCAGTGGTGTTCAACCCGCTGTTAGACACGGTTGGACCGTTAGTGAAAAACCGATGACCGATCGATAGTCTGCTAAACTAATTTGGTCCGGTTGGGAAGCTGGAACTACCGGCAGAATGTTACTCGCAGCTGCGCGTGATTCTTTGATTCTCCCCTACCTCCACCCCCCCCCCCCCCCCCCCCCCCCCCCCCCCCAGTTTTTCCCTTCAGCCTCATGCATTTCAGCGTCACACGGACCCACGTGGCTATGGAGGGCAGTTCCTCAAAGATGAAAACAGCCTGCAGGAGGGGAGGTGCGGACTGTTCCCGTTTTTTGTGGGAAACATAAAACGCGTTGGCAGGTGTTGTGTTCAACGCTCGTTCTGACAGAAAATGAAAGTGAATGCAGCGCTGTGTTCTGATCGCTCGTAGATTTATTGCTGATAGGTGATTGACCGATCAACAGTGTGTTAAAAAAATCGGTTCTGCAGGGAAG